>NAJQ01000162.1:0-48291 GCA_005059865.1 Friedmanniomyces simplex
AATTGGGCGATAGACGGGAATGACTTGCAGCATCGATTGGATCGAATAGAGGAGTTTCTGGGGGAGGGGAGGAGGGTGGAGATTGTCCTCGCAGCAAAGAAGAGGGGGAGGAAGGCGACGCTTGCGGAGTGTGAGGAGGTGTTGAAGAGGATTGAAGGGTGTGTAGGTGGGGTGGAAGGGGCGAGTGTGGCCCGGCGGTTGGATGGGAAGATGGGGGCTTTTGCTACGATGGTGCTGCAGGGGAGGGTAGGGAGGAGTAGTAACATAGGCAGTGGGACTGTTGCACAGACGGAGAGTACGGCTGAAGCGCAGGGTGATTGAAACATATGTGTATAGTGTACAGACGATGCCACCAAAACATTCTACCTGTGTTACTGCCTTCCCCTGCGCGTGTAGTAGCTGAGCGGGTTTGACACGATGCTACCAGTCTCGCATCACGCCGCCACCGCCAGAGCTTCTCGGTTGTGAGGACCTTGTCTTCTCTCCTCCCGCGCCGCGGTCTTCGCAAGCTTCTGCCACGCGTGCAACTTCTCCCCCGGCCCCAGGTCCTCCTCATGCTTGGCGAGAATATGCTCGAGGGCATACCTCTCCATGACCACCCTGCCAAGCTCCAACAGGTCCTTGACATCCACATCGGCGTAATCCTTTGCCCTCGCCTCCCTCCCCATCTTCTCGCCCTCCAACGCCGTAAATAAATCCTCCCGATAGTCCCTCGTTACGAAAAGTGTCCGGCCATTCTCATACCCCATGCGATTGTGCCTCAACAAATCCCACAGGAACCGCTCAGCACTATGCTCATGCACCCCCTTCAATTCCACCGCCCCATCAATCAGGATCAACTGCCCCTGCCGATACCTATACGACAAGGCCGTCCTCCACGCCAAATCATAGACCTTCCTGGGCAACTTCGTGCTGAAATCCCTCGGGTGCGGACCGAATGCCACTCCACCTCCCTTCAGCATGGGACTCTTCTTGTCCCCCAATCGAGCGTGACCTGTTCCCTTCTGAGGCCGGATCTTGCGGTTCGAGCCGTGCACTTCGGTGCGATATTTAGTGGATGCGGTGCCCTGGCGGGTCATGTCGCCTTCGTAGATGACGGCACGGTGGAGGATATCTTTGCGCAGGGGGACGAGGAGGTGGGTGGAGGGGTAGGTTGCGAAGCCGGTGGGCTCGAAGGAGGGAAAGGCGTTGGTTGTTAAGGTGGCGGTCTGGATGAATGGGTTCGCTTGGGGGCGGAAGGTTGAGGGAGTTGTGGTCGTAGCGGGGATGGGGGATGGAATAGGTGTGCCAGTGAGGTGTGCGTCGATGTAGGCTTGTGATTGAGTGAGGGTGGTACTTGGCGCGAGGGTGGCCATGGAGGCGGAGCAGCGCTGAAGGGATGGGCGGTGGAGGACATCGTGAACGATCGCATTGGCGGTCGTCTTGAGTCGTTTCGTCGCCATTGTGGTTGTTGATGTACTGGTAATGGTATATGCATGAAGACCAGATGGAAACCTTTCGGGGGTGACAGTGGTTCGCCGCAATCAAGTCCATCAAGAAACTCCAATCACTACATGACATAGCACCAACAGCAACAATAATGGCATTGCAACGAGCCTCACGGCCTGTCGCTCGATGCGTACGGCAAAGCAATCTGCTCAACAAGCGCACCCTCGCCACCACCACCATCGAGCCCGGCTTCACCGACGCTGCACCACCACCACCACCCTCCGCTCCTCCCTCCCGCACCCGCAACCCCCTCACCGCGAGCACGCCCGCCGCGGAAAAGCAACTCGCACAGCAGCGCCAAGTCCCCGTCGGCTCCCGAAGACGTCGCGCCGCCTTGGCCTCCACCACGCAAATCCCCTTCGTCCAACTTCCCTACCAGTGTTTCCAGGAAGCTCGCGCTTTCCTGCGCGAGGACCGGCAGGAGAAGCTGGAAGCGATCCGCGCGCAGCGGGACAAGATAGCGCGACTAGGGGATCAGGTGGTGGTGGGTGAGCAGGACGGCGAGGTGGAGAGGCGGAAGCAGCGGGAGAAGGAGAACCGAGTGAGAAGTATGGGGCGGAGACTGGCGGAGATGAAGGTGTTGGCGGATATCAACGATCCGGTTGTCAAGAAGAAGTTTGAAGACGGGCAGAGTGAGTACAAGCACCCCCTCTACTGCAAGGGGAGGGAAACTGTGATGCGCTAACACGTGAGGGAGTACTTAGGCGACATGTCCAAACCCATCTACCGCCACCTAGCCGACGCCAAATGGCGATCCTACAAACGCGTCCTCCTCCTCCAACGTCTAACACAGATGCACGTCATGCCCGACGTCTTACCCGCCCTGGACCCGGTAGTCTCCACCGAGCTCGCCTTCCCCACCTCGGCCAACAGCACTACCTCCAAACTCAGAAGCGTCCACCACGGCGACTTTGTCCCCAGCGCCCTGGCCGAACACGCGCCCACGCTCTGGATCCAGCCCTATGACCAAGGGACGAGATTATGCACGATCGTGGTTGTGAACCCGGACGTCCCGAACGTAGAGAAAGACGGCTTTGACTACCGATGTCATTACCTGGCCGTGAACCTCCCAGTCAGTCCGACAGACACCAGAGTCCGACTAGGTGAGGTGGAAAGTCAAAGAAAAGGCGATGTGATACTGGACTGGCTCCCCGCGTACGCGCAAAAAGGTGCCCCCTACCAACGCATGTCCATCATCATCCTCGAACAGCCCTCGCCAGCTCCCACCCTCACTTCTCCCTTTGGTACCGCCGCACAGAGTCGAGTCCTGGACGTGAATCAGATCACAGAGGACCCTCGCTACATCACTCGCCAAGGATTCAAGCTCCGCTCTTTCGTCGATCGGTATAGCCTCAAGGCAGTGGGCGCGGATCTCTTCCGCACGAAGTGGGATGAAGGGACTGCAGGCGTTATGCAGCGGGCGGGGATTGTGGGGTGGGATGTTGAGTTCCTGCGGAAGAGGGTGGAGCCGTTGCCTTATCAGCGGATGGGAGGGGAGAGGTATCGGTAGATCAGAATTCACTTGAGATTCAATGGTGGAGGGTGTAAAGATGTGGGTTGGTGGGTGGCTGGGTGGCGGTGGGTGTGTATGATATCTGTGCACATACCGAATTCACATGGCAAGTCTACGATGAAGACGCACCCGAGAAGCATGGCAAAGTGATTGTACGAGCTAAGTGAAAGCTCCGATACTGGCAGCCGGCTGCCTGCCCACCCGTGGGCGAGTGCGTCTAGGTCCATTGTGTCTCATGCGCCTTTGTTGCAGCAGATACCCTCCGATGCTTGCTGGCCGGCGAATATATGCGCTCATCCAGCCCGCTCCCCGTCCGCCCCCGTTCCCTCCGGCGCCTTGCAGAAGTCCTTGTGCACAGCCTTCCAGTGCGCCTTCTGACACTCCCTCCCGCAGTACCTACGCGCCTTGCACCTAACGCACGACAGCAACTTCCTCCCGCTTTCCGCCTCGCTCTTCCCGCAGTCCCCGCAGATATCATACGGAGGGTCGTTCTCCTCGTTGATCGACTCCATCCGACGCGTCACCTGCGCCATGACATCCTTCTTCACAGGCGGCGGCCCGAAGAGCCCCAACTGGCCCTGCACGTTCAGACTCACGATCCCGCCATGTCCCGCATTGCTCGGTGGTTCCGCCGCCGTCGCCTCGAACAGCCCGACGCTCTGCATATCGTACGGCGTCCCGTTTTCAAACCCATCCGGACCGTAGAGCGCCTTCTTCATCTGGCCCTGGGCCTGGCGCAGGCGCAAGCTGGTCGGGTACAAGACCTTGAGCTGGGCCTTGAAGACGGCGGGAAGCGTGCAGCCGAGCGACATCGCGCAGGCGCCGAGGATGCAAAGGATGTAGCTGGGAGGGTAGTACTCATTCGGGTCCGGGGCGAAGAATTTGGCGAGGTACTTGTCGGCCAGCTCCTGGAGCTTGCCGGCGTTGAGGTGGTCGCGCACGACGGCGTCGACGGCAGGGGAGCGGTTGTGACCGCCGTAGATGGAGAGGGAATGCTCGAAGTCGTCCTCGTGACTCTCGCCGTCGCTACTGCTGGCCTTGTCGGCGTCGCGCACGGGTGCAGTATTCTCCTTGGCAGTGTTTTTCTTGAGGCTCGCCGCCAGTGCTGTCAGCCCCGCTTCGTCGGAGAGGTTGGCGACCATGTCGTAGTCATCATCAGACTCGAAGAGCCCGTAACCCCAGGCACCCATGGTGAGTGAGTTGACGGTGATGAGCGATGGAAGTGGGTGTGACGTGCGAGTGTTGAGAAGGTCGTGAGATCGACGAGTCAGCGGTAAGGTGAGGTTGAACTTAAGGTGCGTGTCAGTGCTGGGGCCTGCAGCCTTCCGTCCCCATAACGCGTGACCGTATTCTTAGCGCGAAAGCTCGTGTAAAGCACGCGATCCACATGCCTTCCCCTTTCGGATGATGTTGAAGTCCTTACTTTGGATGGGATAGTTGGGATGGTAATTTGCTTGCACACTGCTCTTGTTCATTGTACGAGCTCAATACCTCTGCCACATGCCAGATGCTTCCGGAAGTTGGTATGAGCAAGCACGACCCGGAGAAAGTCACAGAGCTTACGCGAATATCACTGCTCCATCTCCGTCATCTTCCATTCAAGCACCCCGACCCACATCGTGCCCCCTCGTCCGTATCATCACTGACATCCTGCTTTGAACTCCCCGATCGCCTCCATCAGATCCCGTGCATCCCGCCCATCCCCTTCCCGCCACAGCACATTCACCGCCTCCCTCGCCTTCATCTCCGCAAACATCACATCCTGCGCCACACTCTCCCTCTTCGGCAGTAGCTTCCCTGCCTTCTCCACTTCGCGGACATAGACGTCTCTCGACCACGAGCCGGCGGCGAAGAACCAGAGGTGCTCGCTCTGCCGCTTGTAGTACGGTCCGGCGCGGTAGAGAGCGGCGATTGCAAGGGCCAGGTGTGAGAGCGCCGCGTCAAGAGCGTGTTTGCTGGGCTGTGTTGGTAGGTCGTAGTCGACAAGGGGCTCATAAGCTGGCGGTGGTTCATAGAGGGTGTGCTTCTGATCGTGGATCCAGTCGCTGATGGAGGACATTGGAGCGTGCGTCAGTGACATGATCACTAACAACGTGACCGGCAGTGCGCTGAAACGGATACGGAAGGGCGTAGAAGAGGGTCGGCATGCTGTTTGCACAGATTGAGATGAGACAAGCGTACAAACAGGCAAGCCTCAAAACGATCCGTATGAAAGGCGTGTGAGATATGCGAGACATACCGCAACGTTTGTTGGTGCGGCGAGTCCGAGATATCAGGCTTCCAAGAGTAGAAGGATGATGAAAAACGTTTGATTTGGTAGTGACGTTCACAGCGGTGGCAAGGTCTCACGGCAGATCGGACACTGCAACCTGTACTTCATCCAGCCCTCCAAGCAAGCGCTGTGGAAGATATGCCGACACGGCGTGACCATATAGTTCCGTCGTGCGAGCAACCCTCCCGCCAGCGTAGCCTCGCTTGAGCCGCCAGCCTCGATGACCGGGACTTCCAGATCCTGAAAGCAGATTGCGCAATCATAGACACGTTTGCCTTTGCCTTTCGCCTCTTTGGCAATAGAGCCACGTCTTGCAGTCGGTGACGAGAAGCTGGCGCGTCTTTCGACGAGTGGTGAAGTGGGTGCGGACCCGGAAGTGGCTTCGGAGAGACCCAACGGCATAGTAGCGCCCTCTTCATCTTCGCGCAAGACAGGATGGTAGTCGTACGCCGGTGGTGCCCAATCTTTCCGGATGAACCACCGCGGTCCGATCAGCTCCTGGCTAGCGAGCACCACGACTTGGATCCAAAGCCAGGCGGCCAATGCAAGTAGAATGTACGGCTGTCTCTCTGCAAAGAGAATGTTGTGCTCGTAAGCATAAAAGTAGGCGAACGGCACCAGCCTCAACACGCTCTGACCGAGCATAAACTCGAGCGTAAGCGCCTTCCTACAGTTCCGCTGCACGTTGCGGTTGATCTGTGGTACCCAGAACGACAAGTAGATTAAAGCAAGGATTGTGAAGTAGGCTCGTCGCAGTCCGGCAGGCCAAGCAGCGGCGCTTAGACTTAAGTATATAGTCACCAGTAGCACGAGGTAAAAGCGAATATAGATCGATCCCAAGCTTGTGCTGCGCCCCTCGAATGCGGTAGTTGTCTGAGTGCCGGTACCAGTCTGCGTATCGACTAGACCTTCTTGATCTGACGGCATGAAGACGGGAGTAGCGCCGGTATCTGTAGGCCTCTGAGCCGTTGCCGGTAGTGGTTGAGGTGCGGGCGCCGCTTCAACAGGCCCAACGGGTTGCGAAGCCGCGTCCACATCCGCTGGTGTTTGTGCAACTGTCGTGGCTTGAGAGGCAGGCGTACCCGCATCAGCGGCTTGCCTCTGCAATCGCTCAGCTCGCAGGCGCTCGAGGGTAGCGTGAAAGCGGTCCTGCCTCTGCCTTTCCTGTTCAGCCTCTTCCCGAGCCCTTACCGCTCGTTCGGGCGCTTGGGCTGTCCAGATGTCCATCAGGAAACGCATTCCGAAGAACAATACGGAACCAAAAGCCAGGAAAGCGGTTGCCGTCAGGTTGATCCACAGACCAGAAACGGAGAGACCGATGATTAGGAAAGTCATGGCAGCGAAGCCATCTCCAAGTGCGAGTATGGCGATGGAGTAGAAGCTGATCCGACTTCTCGTAGATGGCGTGCTGGCCTCGCGCATCTGGCGCATAAGCAAAGCAAGTTGCCCACCGATAGTGACAGCGAAGAACAGCAGGTGGTGGCGCCCACTGTTTTGCAATACTTCGATCTTGGGTCCCGAAAGATGCTCGCCGTCTTGTGGAACGAAGTCTGGTTCGCCTTTCGACTCCAGTACATACCCGCAGTCCGGCGAGAAAGCGAGCATAGAGAAGCGCATTTCCGGAGCTGACGGGAGAAACGCTCCGGTTGGGAACCGCATCTCGCGCTCGAGAAACCCAAGCATGTCCGAGGAGAAGGCCGCCGTGCGACTGCCGCTCGGCGGAAGCTGTTGAAGATACAGGATGAGCTCACATTGAGGTGCATCAAACGCTGCCGGTACATTACTCTCCACGCTGGACGTCCACGGGTTGAGTAATGACAAGCTGCCGGCCTTCTGACCGCGGATTGCTTGGGTAATGGACTGGTTCAGTATGGCCTTGGCGGAATCAAAAGTATGTTGCGACAACGTAAAGTGCGGGAGCATGAAGACGCCGGCCATCTTATTACTTGTCGTGGTCATCACGGCCTGGCCGATTTGCATGTCGTAGACACCGTACAACTGCAGCTCGACCTCGTCGCCGGAGTGCAAGTCCTGCAGTACCATCTCGACGCTAATGCCTGTCATGTTGGCAGCGCCAGTGACTGGGTCGGCATCGTACGGCGTCCTCTCGTGGAAGTGAATCCTGACATCGCCCTCAGTGCCTGTTATGTTTCGACCAAACGGCCCCGTGTCGAGCGCGCCAAAAGGGCCCATGGGCGCATAGCTGGACAGGTTGAGCTGCGGAACGTGGAGGCTATCCTGCAGCTTCGACCGCACCCATTGCCCATGCACATATCCAGTAACGTTGCTGTACAGGGCTGGTACACCCTCATCTCCATCCCCTCCTTCGAGTACTCTTGTGCCAGCGTCTCCAAGCGCATACTGTAAGCGTTCTCTTGCCCTCTCCTGCACTTTCAGCAGGCTATCCCAAGCGTATCCACGATCATCCTCGAGTCCGGTAAGGTTCAACACGTTGCCCAATGGGCTATTGAAGTCGCCATAGGACGAGTTGCGCAACGCCCATAACGACCTCTCCTCTTCCGCAATGACATCGTCGACACTGGGTCGCTGCTCGAATCGCGCCGCGGACTGCCGGCTGGGGTCAGGGCTGAAGAAGATCCAGCCGATGATGAGGAGAGGTATCAGGACACCTCTTCTGTCGGCCATCCATCAGGGTAGTCGCAAACAACGGTGCTGTGAATTTGGTGTGTACTTGCGACGTTCAACCACCGCGATCCGGGCATGAGTTGCAACTGCTTAATAGGACTAGCCCTCGGCAACGCCCCAAGGATCCACATCTTACAGAACTTCACATCATCAAATGTTCCTCATCCAATACTGACGTTCGACATGATGGGATCGGTTCCTGTTGCGCAACTGGCGCGGCCTCCCTCCTTCCTGTGGCATCTCACGCTCTGTTGTGTTACTAACACACGGTCTGCTCCCCACGCGAAGTACTGGATAGTGCTGGACTCCCACCAACTGACTCCTGAAGACCGTGACGATGAGTTGTGAGCCCACCACTGGAGTAAATCCTCCGAAGGGCTACCTCAGCTTGCTAGGTGAGCATGATAGGCTGACTTGGATGCGCGCATGTAAGAGGCCCATCTCTACCTCCCTACCTTGTCACGATGGCATATGGTAGTATTGATCAGCCTTTTCGAGCCAACTGGAGGACAGAAGGCCATCGAGCTACTTGGGACGCTACGGGCTGACAAGTGAATAGCATATCAGTAGTCAGATTATACACATACTGACAGCCACCGCACATATTGTGGTATCCGTAAGACCAGCGGATGAAGGGCTGAGCAATTTTGTTTCCGCTCCACATTTCGGTCCTTGAATCCCAAAGTACGGCAGCACCCATCCGACAAGCATCTTGCGACCACAAGAAAGCAAGCAGTATTCGCTCGACATCTTTCCATCTGCAGAGTCTTGCCCTTCCCAACATGACCCGCAACTGCGACTCGAACTAAGGACGGTCTGGCAATCGAGGGCATCCCAAGTCTCTCGTTTGCGATACTTGCCGCAATCAAGTCGCCACTATAGGGTAAGTCAGCTTTCCCTAGCACACGGACGCAGATACAGCCCGCGTACCATGAAATCGCGAATGCTAGGCCCGCAATTCTCAGCTGCCCAATACCTACGGCTCGGTCTAACAGCGACATAGCCCGACGAGTTTGCGTTTCGCCGCCGGTCGTACGGCCATACACGCTCAGCCAAGTCGCCCCTGGCATTTGCAGGTTGAAGGGCAGGCAGCCTGTGTCACCAATGACTTGGTCCTGCACGTTCTAATGCCACATTATCATGACGGGAAACAGGATCAGCTCGAAGTTGCCGTTGTTCACGTGTGCAACCAAGTCTCCGAGAAGATGGGAAGTCTGCGCCTTGTGCGCGAACATTTCCTGCCAGTTGGACAGGCTGATCTGGTTACAGAGTATATCTTGGTGGATCGCGGATGCGTAATTGAAGCCATGGAAGATGACTGACTGCTCACAGAGGGTCTGGAACCACAGGGGAGCTTCTTCCGGAGTCAAAAAATTTGGCCAGTCGACATTGAGGCCCATGGACCAGTCAGTCTTCGAACAATGTCAAGGAGAGTCTGTTACTTACAGTAGTTTGCGGCCTCAGCAGCTGCACATAAAGTACCAGCATCGAATGCTTCGACCCCTAAGGCACAAAGTACTGGCGAATGAGGACGTGGCGACGGCGTTCTTGGACGGAGGCAAAAGTCACCCGGCCGTTCCTCGTTCACATCCTGATTTCGAACATCTGAAGAGCTTCGGGACCAGGGTAGGCTGGACGTCTGACCTGATCGGCACTCAGGAGTGACTGCGTTCCATGTCCGCGGGTCTGCAGTCTCCGTCGTATGACACGAGCGGTATGAGCTCTCGCTTGACTTTTTCTTCGGGGCTGGTCGGTCATCGTAAAGTCAGCACAGACGAATATGAGGCCTAGGAGGCTGTCTGTTCCTGGTTTCGGTAGCATCACATGACACAACCTGCTGGAGCTATGCGAATCTGATCATGCAGCGTCAAGGTGTATTCTGTCGTCCAAACCTCGCCAGGCTCGTCACTCAGATCAGCCGTAAAAGAGCAACCAGGAAGCGACAACTGTCGAGCGAGACTAAGATGAGTAAGTGGGTTCATATAAGAGAGACTCTGAAAAGACGAAGAGACGCGACCAAACTCGGGTGAGAGTACGCCAAATCGGCAGCCATCGCCATAGCGGAGCCGCCATCGCCCTCCATATCTCTGCCGCTGCCTTTCAGCATGGAGGTTCGCGCGGTATGCCTAAGGTATGTGCAAGTACATACAGTTCGGTAAGGCTGACAAAGTGCTCGGCGAAGACGGGAGAGAACGTGTAGTAAGCAAGTGAGGTGGATGAGGTATAGCTCCCGTAGCGCCCGACTCGCTAGCGCGATCGCGGGGCAGCTCCGATAAGACGCGCGCAGCGTGACTTGCCTTGGAGCTCCATCTCCAACGCATGTGATCAACACTCTGACATGTTCGAACCTCTCAGTAGCTGCCTTATACCATTTATCGTCCTGCGACTTTGCTTGGAACACATTCACGATACCTGATACACCCTCTCCCCCGACGATCCATCACGGTTGTGGCAGTGAATGAGCATCGGGTCTGCCAGGTGAGCCAGCACCAATAGCGGGGTAGATCAGGCAGCAAGCACCCTTTGGCGAGGCTGTGACTACATTTACACGACCAACACGACCGTTACCTTACCTCCCTTGAACGTTGCACTTGTCTTCGGTGTTTGACACCCTTCACCTTCATCAGTCAAAATCCCAAAACATCTCCAACACGCAGAAAGACTGCCTCGCTCGCCTACAAGTTGTAATCTCCCTCTCCGGACATGGACGGGCAGAGCAAGCGGTTATCAGAGCTCCAGTGTCACACGCCAACGAAGCACGAGCAGCAATCGGAACAGTCCCAGGCTGACTCGACTGAAGCACCCGAGTGCAGCAGTTACCCACCTTCCACGTACGACTACGCCGAGCATCGCTACGCCGGCTTCGCCTTCCCGACGCTGTCTCCCGACGGGTCAGTCGACGACCTCACCAAGTCACCATTCCGCCGCTACCCACCGACTCCCCCGGCAGCCCTCAGTTCTCTCGGTTGGAGATCAATTAACACCATGGCCGACCCGAAGACGATGACCGACTCCACCACTTCATTCTCCGACTCGCAGTATGACATGGTGGACGACCTGTCCGAGATCTCAAACGACGACCACGATACTGCAAGCCTAGCGTCAACGGAGCATGTTCCGAGCGATGATGGCATTGTCACACCGGAGGAAGACTTCAGCGAGGGTGGTGCTCAGCTGGACGAAGAGGGCGAGCTTGTGCAGTCAATGACGGAGTCCGAGGTCGAGCTGGAGAAGGAGTCCGGTGAGGTGGTCCACAAGCCGAGTGGAAGAGACACGGTTGAAATCGAGAACGACGCACTCGACAGCTACCTATCGGAAGATCTGGAGACGCCGCGCCAATCAACCATGCCAACGCTCGCCCAGTCACTCCGCCGCCCGCAAAAGTTCCAGCAAGCAACCACCGCTCTCGAATCCCGCAAGTCGTCCGCCTCCTTCCCGAGATGCAGCATCCTCTTGATCGTCAAGACAACTCTCGCCATCGCTGCCGTGGTGCTTCAGGTATATCTACCTCTCTTCATATCCAACCCGGTAGCGGAGCATGCCAATCGCAAGCATGCACTCTCTTCGGCCGTGCTGCGGCTCACCAACTCCACCGACGCTACGAGGAGCTTCAGTATCGACCATCTTCTGCCCGAGCCAACTGCCACGTCGGTCGACGTCTTCGGGCGTACGCTCTACAGCATACCGAGTCAGGTACACTACGCACCTCTCCAGCCCAACCATGTGATCGTCTCCATCCCGAGAGGGTCGGTGTACATCATGAGCAGCAAGATCCAGTCGGTGCGTGCTCACAAAGGCACTCGCGATATTGCATACAGCCAAATCAAGATCATCGATGGTGTTTACGACATCGCTATCGATCCCGCTGAGGCTCACGGTACCGTTGACATTGAGGGTATTATGGTGCACCCGAAGAGCGCCTTCACCATCCAGCACAACTTCGGCAATCGTTTGCTGCAGCGTCAGACTTACGAGAAGGCTAGGACGGACCTCAGCAAATCGGTCACAAAAGACATCGCCCTTGCGAGTGACACGGCAAGGACGTATAGCGAGAGGCTGCAGATGGAGCTTCTTGCTGGGGCTGCCGCGACTAAGAACGTGACTACCCAGCTCGCCGTCCAGATGACCCGCGACCTGCAGATCTTCGTCAACGCTGCCACCTCCATGGTCGGCAAGGTGGATCAAGCCATCAACAAGACGGCCCACGCCGTCGGCAAGGACCTTGCAGTCATGTCGAGAGACGTCGTCGCGTTCGGCAGATCGGTGAGGAAGTCAATCACCGCTACCAAGCAAACCGCACAGGCGCTGGTCCCAACGAAGAATTCGGTGACTTCGCCTCTCAAGCTCTCGCACGAGCGCGCTGTTGGGTTCAGTGAGAAGCTCTTCGGCGGGAAGAGGAAGGTTAAGAGCCTTCCTACCACCAAGGAGCTCTCCACCCGGGTGCAGGACTTCGTCAAGTCCATCACTCCGGCTAGGAAATGGAAGAAGACGCTGTCGATGGGAAATCAGAAGTCACTGTCAACCGTGCCGGGCAAGGGCTTGACAACGCCGAAGAAGACTGGGTCTCAGGATGGAACAGCTCGCCAGAGCGTCAAGGTTGAGAAAGCGGCCAAGCAGGCTGATGCGGGTGGGAAACCGGCGGAGCTCAAGAAAGGGGTGGAGAAGAAGCTTGTCAAGGAAAGCGCGAATGCAATGAGCAAGCTGCAGAAAGGGCAGAAGCAGCCGGCGAAGAGATAGATTAGCGCATGGGAAGGTCACGGCGTACGGGCTACGAGGGCGGCGTTCACTGTACTTCTTGGGCATGATGACAACATGATGATATGCGACTTGACGGCGTTCGGTTGCGGGTTCGAGGAGTTACGGCTGACGGGAGCCGCATGGCCATGAGACGCACCGGCCACCTTAAGGCGTTTTGCTCGGAGGAGATGGGATACCCAGGGGTCACGGCGTAGATTCCTCATTTCTTGGGGCCTGCGGGTATGGTAGATAGACACCTTTGACCTGCACACCTTCCCGCTGTCGTCCAAACGTGCGGTCGATACGACCAATCTCAGTCTGTGCTGTCATGAATGCGCTCTGCATACATGCTCACATACTTCTGAGACGCTCTCGCTTCTTTATTGTCAGGGCGTTGAGCTGTGACTGGGACATACGCAATATCAGCAGCAAAGGAGGCGACGTCGTTGAGTGAAGTGAATGCCGAGGCGTGCCTAAGGCATCAAACTCAGGGATCGTGCCTCGCCTAAACTTTGTGTTTCGCTTGCCGTTCAAACAAACGACATCCAACTTTACTCACCCCCAACAACAGATCTGCTAGGCCTCCGAAAACTATCGTATACCCTCCACCTGTTCGCGATATCCTTGAGAACGATTTCTCCGTAGAATCTCGTCAGCATGGCGGACCAAGACACCAAGCCAGACACCACCTCCTCCTCCACTGAAACCAACAAGCCCATGATGGAGAAAGCCACCGACTCAGTCTCCGCAGCAAAGGACAACGTCTTCGCCATGTTCGGCGGCGGTGCCAAGAAGGAACCTAAGCCCGTCGACGATGCCGAAAATGACCGCTCCGGCTCGGCCAAAGCGCAAGCCGACAAAGCCAAAGCGGCAGAAGGCACAAGCACCGCCCCTGCCACTACCACAGCCGACGGCGACGACGAGAAAGCTGAAGAAGAGGAAGCAGATGTGCACTTCGAGCCCGTGGTGCACCTGACGGAGAAGGTGGACACAAAGACGAACGAGGAGCTGGAGGAGCAGGCGTTCAAGATGCGGGCGAAGCTGTTCAAGTTCGACCGGGAGAGTCGGGAGTGGAAGGAGAGGGGCACGGGGGATGTGAGGTTGTTGAAGCATAAGGAGAATGGGAAAACGCGGTTGGTGATGAGGCGGGATAAGACGTTGAAGGTTTGCGCGAATCACTATGGTAAGTCTACATGTTCACCTCCATCGTGTTGGAGGAGTGTGGGGTCACGCTTACTGATACTGTGATTCCAGTGGTCCCGGACATGAAGCTCTCCCCAAATGTTGGCAGTGACCGCAGCTGGGTGTGGAACGCGGCGGCCGACGTCTCCGAAGGCGAACCCGAAGCCCAAACCCTCGCGATCCGCTTCGCCAACTCCGAGAACGCGAATATGTTCAAGGAGGCGTTCATGAAGGCGCAGCAGGAGAACGAGGCGCTGTTCAAGACGGAGTAGGGCTCCCGCGATGGCGACTGGGACGTTAGGTACCGGTGGGAGTGGTCGCCTATCGGGTGGCAAGCTACCAAAATGATGCTGCCTCGCTTTCTCCATGAGCAAGGACAAAGGCGGGCGGCTTATGGCTGAGGCGAGGGCTGAGGAGGTCGAGAACGGGCTGGGCGGCGGGGACGGCGCAATGACAGCATTGATAGCGTGGTGATCATGGTCGGGCGTATGAGCAGAGCGGCATCAGCATCACGTAGATAGAGACCCCCTTCAGCAACACAATATCAACCTCATCGCACGAATTTCGCGGCACTGCTAGGCTCCATCCTACCGCAGTCGATTATCATCTGAGGCACGAGCAATCCAGATGCTCAAGCTCTCCTTCCCCTTACGGAATACCTTGCTCGCTTCACTTACTGTGTCAAAATTACATGTGCCTTACACACCGGACTCACTTGATTGCTTGATATGCAGGCATTCAGCGGCTGGATCGTGCCGAGCCATCTTGGCCGATCTTTGACGTGACCTCACTTTGCTGCACCCCACCACCACTCACGACTGGTCGCAAACGTTTGCAATCGCGCGGTCTACATCAATTGAACACTCGCCACAACACCTTGTGTCTGCTCACCAATCTCATACCAGAGTCCACGCGACCACGCTACATCCTCAACTCACCGCTCAAGGCGACACACAAGTACACACAGTTCTTGCGCCGAGCAGCAGGCGCACCACCACCCAAGATGCCAGACGTACGTGACCACGCGCCTGGGAGATTAAGACCATGGTATACAACAATGCTGACACCCCACTAGGTCAAGAGAACCGTGAAGCTCATCACCCGGCAAGCAGCAACGTAACTCCTCACCCCACCCACCGCCCCCCCTCCAACCCTCCCACACCCCCCACTAACCCCACCCCCTCCTAGAGGCGAAATCGTGCCCGACTCCGAAGTCCCCATGCGCAACTGGTCTATCGAAATCTACCTCGTCGGCCCCGAAGGCGACGACCTCCCCGCCGCCTGCTTCGAAAAAGCGACCTACGTCCTGCACGAGTCGTTCGGCAAACGCCAGCGCCAGATATTCAAAACGCCGCCCTTCACGGTGAAGGAGAAGGGGTGGGGGGAGTTTGATATGCAGATTATCTTGTCTCCCGTGGGGATGCCGAAGGGAGGGGATCAGATTATCAATCATGATTTGAACTTTCAGCAGGAGGAGTATGAGAGTACTCATAGTGTGGTACGTCCACGTCCTATCCGCGGAATGTTATGAGGACTGGTGACGGATGGGAAGTTGGTTTGCTGATGAGAGTGGATGTGACAGACCTTCCGCAATCCCAAAGACCGCCTGCTGGACCTGCTGAGGGACTCGGCCCCAGCCGGCGAAGCCGCAAATGGTACCGGTGCCTCCGCCAGCAAACCCGAGCGAAAGCGGCAAAAGACGTCCCGCAACGTGGACATGGAGAAGCTGGCTGAGGCGCTGCCGCAACTGCAGGAGGATGACCTGCTGCAGGTGGTGCAGATGGTGCATGATAACAAGACGGAAGACACGTATACGAAGAATGACACGGAGAGTAAGTCTACACCTGTCTAATTCAATTGATTTTGATCCTTCGCGTGATGCAATGCGGATTTGTGAGATTGAGATCTATGTCACTAACTTTCTTCTGCCACAGACGGCGAGTTTCACGTCGACCTCTACACACTCCCGGATCCGCTTATCAAGATGCTCTGGGACTTCTGCGACAAGAAGGTTGACATGAGCGCGTTGGCGTAAAGCGCCGCGCTCGGGACGCGTTGGTACCGTGATGACAGAGTTCAACATTGTCCCCTTGCCTGCTACACTTGAGAGCTTGCCGTCTTACCGACGACGGTGACGTTGATGAGGCTACGGTGGACGATGACTTCTTGGGAGCCGGCGAGCGAAGAGGTGCGGTGGAAACTATGTTTCACTATCTTGGGCTTCTATGCTTCACGGGAGTCGAGACCGGGCAGGGTTTGCTCGGGCAGCTCAGGCTTAAGCCGGGAATGTCTTGGAAGCGTGGCGTCTGGCGCCGGATGATCTTGCATGCTTACAAATAGCCGCGAGGGTCCTAGCATGCAGCCATGGTAGGTTGGAATGCCATTGATACCTGACAGAAGCCCTCAACGAAGAATCTGAGTGATGAGCCCAGGCCCAAATCGCCTTGTAGTGCAGGTGCTCTATCGGTCGCTTGGCATCTTGGTATCTACATTATGGGCGAGGCTTGTCCGTACTGATTCAGCTCTTCCTGACGCTCAATCAACACAGCGTGCTCGGCGAATCGTAGGCGACATTAGCCATGGATTCTGCTCATCCGCGCGATCTGGAGGACGCCGCCGAATGAAAGGAGGTGACGATGTCTACCCCGAATGATCCTCCTCCGGTCCACATTCCTTACCGTTGCGCTCTGCTCCTGATGCTTGGGAAGCCTGGGGTGGTCCAAGATCGAACACGAGAAGACGAGTCTGCTTCGGCGCATGAGGGTGATTGCTTGGTGGTATACGCCGGACCGAAGCCGCGAAGCTTCAACCGCGAGGACCACAAGACGTTGAACAAACGGTATGTACTTTAACACTGGAAAGTCTCATGCCTGATTGCGCCACTTGAGGATCAGCAAAGACGCTCTCGTGGCTGGCTAGGTCATTCGGACGAGCGTCTAGGCGTATATGTATCATCTTGTGCAATAGCTTGTAGTTCACGTCGAGCGTTACTGCCACTCCCCTGCGATGGCTTGAACGTCCTGGACGGAGCGGATAGAAGAGTGGTGGCAGATGGCGGCAAGGTGGGACCACGGCACCTCAAAGCCCAAGGATATAACAATGATTCGTTTGGGAAAACGCCTTTACGCTGCTACATAACTACCTGATACCGAACCCCGAACCAAGGAAATGGTAGCAGCCGAAAGGATGAGTGACAGACATTTTATTCTCAGCCGTGTGAACGCTTCAAGAGACAATCGGTCGGCCGTTAGTGGGAATAAGCACCGCAAAAGGAAATCATTAACAAAGCAGTTGCGACAGATGTGAACCAGGCGGATAATGCACACTCAGTTGGACATCGTTGGGCGGCCCGAGGGCCATCGCGGAGCTCAAGCATTGGCGAGGCCTCCGTCGTGAAACTGCTGGAGTGGTTTGCCGAGGTCGTCCCAGATCGGGTGGCGGATGAACTCCGGCAGGAGCTTCAGGATCTGCATGCGGTAAGGGCGGAGCTGCTCCGGGTCGGCGAGCATAGACATGTGGTGTTGAACTTTACCAATTGCAATGTTGATTCTGACCGGGTGAACCGCGTGATTGCAGTACGTGCAGCGAATGTGGAAGTCGCTCCATAGGCTCCACGGCTTGTATGGGACGAACTGCTCGTAAGGAGACCAGCGATCGAACGCGCTGGCGGTCTCTCGCCAAGCGATGAAGTGTTCCTCATGCTCTGCCGCAACCACGTGATGCTGTGCGAAGTGGTTCCGGAATGCCTCGCGGCTGTCCAGGATTGACTTGCAGACGGGACACAAGACCTTGAGTGTCATTCGGTCACACGATGCTGGATCCTGGTGCGGCTCTACGACGGAACCTTCGGCCAGGTCGCTGTCACCATTGATGACCACTATGTAGTTGAGGGCGAGAAGATCATCACCCATTGCGAGCAAATCTTCCTTGCCGGGTGCTAATACGTGCGGCTCGAACTTTCCCAACGGCAGTGACTTGCGGCACTCCCACCGAGGGCAGAAGGGTTTGTCGGTTGCAATGGCGTTTGTCATGGCGCGAGCCGTTTTTGAGCTGTGGCTATGGTCCGCTGTATGTGCCTTGACAAGATGGACATACATCAAGTCTCGGCCAAGGAGGCCGCCCGCGCACTGCTCGTAAGGACATGCAAAGAGGGCGAGCACCCGGTGACACAACTTCAGGTGTGCCGTGAGCTTGTCGGATCTGATGAACGGTCTAGGCTGCTGCAGCTTCTCGCACCCTAAGACCGGGCACAAGAAGCGAGTTCCTTGGTCGTGTTTTGTCGCGACATGCCGATTTAGCCCGTACTTTCGAGGAAATGGCTTGTCATGGGTGCAATCCGCATACGGACACACTAACCGGCCATGTCGCTTGGGGTGCCGCGAAGCTGGTGAAGGGTTGACGAAGCCATTCTCTGGGTCGCCGGACTTCCCCAGACGCGGGGCGAGTGTGAGAGCGCTCGGAAACGCTTGAGACTCGACCGTAGCGTCTTCGGCGAGAAGGGATCCAGATCCAGCAACTTCAACAACTGGGTTAATGCCAGGGTCAGATCGGTGAACGCCGGCAGCTTGTCCCTCATGCGAATGACTCTGTTTCATGGTCCCCACCATCGTCGTATGGCAGACACCTGGCGAACGTGCAACGAGCGGGAAGAACGCTGATTGGTCAAGAACATCGTCGATGGTACGGTGTGAGTAGTGCTGACCTGCGGGCGCAGGATGCGTAACACAGGGCGTAAAACAGGGCGTAACACAGGCTGCACTCCTAATCGCCCTTCCCGTCAGCCATGTCTTTTTTTTTTTGGACTCACCCGTCCCGAGCCTCGTCATATGCGCGAGCCCAATATTCCCAGTTGATAGAATCCTCCCAATCAATGTCGTTCACGAAATCGCCCCATGGCGGCAGGCTGACGAAGTCGGTCATCGTGCAGTCTTGCTGCTGCTGGCGATCGGTCTGGTCGGACATGGTTGGCTGAAAGCGCGGGGCGTGGCGTCTGCAGGTTTGCCTTGTGGCGTGCGGCCGGTCTGAAGGGCGATGGTCGTGCTGGGCCGAGGTCTTGTGGTCGTGAGTTGGCTTCGAAGCACTTAGGTGCGTTTGGGGAGCAAGTGAGGCGCGAGAAGAGTGTGTAGACGGGAGTGGGAGGCCTGGGGTCTTTATGTCTTTACGGCTCACTCTACCAGCTGTAGTCCGTGCACTCAGAGCGACGAGTGGAAACTGGCCAATTACATGTACTCCATTTGCGGATAAATGTCAACACTCTCTCTTGACTTGACGGTTTACTGTAAGTAATGTGATTGTGGTCACTTGGACCATACCACTCCCTACTCTCCCCCCTCCCCTCCACCGGTCGCGACCAACGCCTCAACAAACTCCCTCGCCAACCTTTTCACCCTATCCACGCCCTTCACATTCCCCTCTCCCTCCTCAAACTCAAGCCACCGCTTAAACACAAACTTCGCTCTCCGCTTCTTCATCTTCTGCGCCGCCATCCGCTCATACAGCACGCGAACCTGCTCCCTTGCCTCCCGCTTACCATCTTCATCCGCAACCTGGCCGAGCCGCGACCGCTCAAGATCGACCCACATGTCCCACCCAGAACTCCATTTCGGCCACTCGGTGATGAGGCCCTCGAAGATCGTACGAGCGCGCTCGGGATCGCCGTGCGAGGAGTGAAATTCCAAGCCCGCGAACTTGGCGGTGAGAAGGCGGTGTTCGTTCGAGGGAATCGACTGCAGCGCTCGGGACAGCATGGATCGGCCTCGTGCGGGATCCTTCATGGTATCCATGAGGAAGGTAGCGTAGTTCAGCCAGACGTCCGGGCTCGCGCGGAAAGCCTTATTCGCCACCACGCGCTCGAAGATAGCGTCCGCGCGGCCGTACTTGCCGGAATCGATGTAGATAGACGCCAGCTTCTCGTGCATTTCAAGCGGATCCTGCACCTGACAAGCCTGCTTGAACACCTCCTCCACGCGCTCCTCGTCTCCGTATTCAACCTCCAGGTTCATCCACGCGATCCAGACGTTGGCCTTATCCTCCGACTCGCGGATATGGATCGTGCGGAGCGCGCGCTCAGCGACATCGCGAGCTTTCTGGACTTCGCTCAGCTGAAGTTGGAAAGCCATGTACCGGATCCAGAGACCTGAGTCGTTCGGCTGTCCAAGCAGCTGTCGCTCGAAATCGCTTAGGTTGCGAGGCCCATACTTGTCCAGATCACCCGTCATGTCGACCTTGATCTCCGGCTTGGTTCGCTTGCGTTTCTTCGTAGCTGCTGCATCCGGCTCGGAATCCGACACCGCGCCGTTCGCCTCTCCGCCGAAGTTCTCGCCAGTCCAGTCGAAACCCGCGGTCTTCAGTCCGGAGGTAGGTTTCGTCGCCACGTCCTCATCGACATCCATCTCGTCAACTGGATCAACCTCGTCCGCGTCACTCTGCAGCTCCCGTTCATCCTCAATCTCCACGCCACCATCTGCGTCCGACTCCTCATCTCCCACATCGACATCCTCATCACCACTGTCAACTTCCGCCTCCTCCATCTCCGCATCCTCGTCCCCATCCCCGTCCACAAAACACCCAGCCTTCAACCCCAGACTAATCTTCCTCGCCCCGACATCCACACTCAAAATCCGCGCCTTAACCACATCACCCTCCTCATAAACCTTCCTCGCATCCAGCACCCGTTTCTCAGCCATCTCGCTCCGATGGCACAGTCCCGAAAGCTTCGGCAACGTCCCATCAATATCGATGAACGCCCCGAACTCCTCCACCTTCCTCACTTTACCAGTGATAACCATCCCGGGTGTCAGATCGTTGATACCCATAGGAGGCGTGTAATCCTCATCCACATGCGAAGCCTTGAGACTGAGCTGCACGACCTTGGCGTCAACATCAACGGCCAGGATCCTTCCGTTGACAAGCTGATCAACCTCAACCAGGCTCTTCCAGTCCTTGATGAACTTATCGCTCAGATCCGCGATCCGCACGAAAGCGTCCACCCTCCCGCTCAAAGCGACCATAACGCCTCGATCACCGACGTGCTTGACGAAGCCGCGGACCAGTCCACCAGCTTTAAGCTGAGCCATACTACTGATCTGCGCGTCTTTGACCGGCAAGCTCGAACTCAGCACCTTCGAAGGCCGCAAGCTGAGGAAAAGCTTCTTGTTCGGCGTATCGATGTCCAGCACGCAGACCCGCACGATATCATTCTTGCTGTAAACCGCTGGATTGACCTGCTCGAAATCATCGCTCATCTCCACCAGAGGGACCGGTGCAGCAAGGTTGTCAGACAACTGCACAGTGACTGAACGCTCCGACACCTTGGTAACCCGCCCAGCCAGGACCATACCCGGCGAGACATCCGCAAGCGTAAGCGCGACCTGCTCCGTAGCAGTCTTGGCGGTAAGATCCAGCCGGGCGGTAGCCAAGTCGACACTCTTGACAGTCACCCGCAACGCACTACCGATCGGGAAGTTCTTCTCCAGCTTCTGCAGCATGCCCACATCATCGCTCAGATCCATCAACGCGACCCTGCCTCTCACGTTCGGGGAAAGATTGACCCAAACACATTGCTCACTGTGGTTGTTCACAAACGCCAACTGCGTCGATCCAGCTTTGACCGTATCCAGCGTCAGCAGGTCCTCACTTTCCTTCTCAAGTCTGCTGGGCTTGGCAGAGAGCTCGAAAACCGGTGCCTTGCTCTGCCGGTGACTGATCGGCAGGAACCGGTGACTCCTCGCATCGTGCACGCCCAAGACCTTGATGTCCAGCTCCTCGTTCGGCTTGTACTTCTGCAATGGCGCTTTCTTGTTTTCCACACTCTCCCAGTCGTCGAAGACCTCGCTTACATCGATGCGGCCTTGTACGCCATCCGCGAGTCGGACATTGAGTTGCGTGGCTTTGATCGAGGCGATGTGTGCCTTCACCACCTCACCCATCGTGACATTGTTTGCAGCGCTACTGCTCGGCTGTGCAGCTGGCTTGTGTTCATCCTTCTGCTCCCGCATACTGAGTACGAAGCGCTCCTTCACGGCATCCACGCCAAGCACCCAAGTATGCACCGTTTGGTCCTTGGTCAATCCGAAACCCGGCAGTCCAACGGTCTCCGGCCCGACCTGGCTCTTCGGTACCAAGCCCACAACACCGTTCGCGAACTCAACGTAAACAGCCTCAGGCGTAACGTTCCGCACGAAACCCTGCAGCTTCATGCCTTCCCGCACGTCGGCGAAAGACCGCACGAGCTTCCCATCTTTCGCAGCCTTGACGAACGAAGCCTTGTCTGTGAGCAGCACCTGCCGGCTTCTCTCGAGCTTCCCGAGAACCACGAGTTCCGTCAGCTTCTGTCCAACGCGTACGCGCTTCAACGCACCCTCCGCCTTGGCCGGCGCGCCATCCGCCAAATGCCCAAGCCGGACCACACCTCTCAATCCACTCTCGAGATCCACCGTAACACTCTCGCCACCCTTCTCCGTGACAGTCCCATCTACAATCTGCCCGCCCGTGATACCCTCCCACAGCCCCTGCATTTCTTCATCAAATGCCCCACTCTGTTTACAGCTCACCTTCATCTCCTGCGCCTCGGCATCAACAGACAAGATATGCACAGTGATGGTCTGACCGAGGCGGAAGTATTCCTCGACCTTCTCGATGAACCCCTCGCTCATCTCGGCAGCAGGCAAATACGCGCGCACGTTGCCAAAAAACTGCACAACGGCGCCGGTAGGTAACATCTTGATGACTGTGCCTCTGCCTTCCATCCCGGGCTCAAGAGTAGCGTAGTCGGACCATAGGGGCGTTTCGGCATCCTCGTTGATGAGGGTCTTCTTGAGCGTGAGCCGCAGGTGCCTCTTCTCAAGATCGACGGAAAGCACACGGGCCTTGACCGAGACTCCCTCGCGGAATTTCCGCTCCGGGTGCTGGAGCTGGACGTCGCTGAGATGGACATCAGGCACCAAGCCAGTGACACTCTCGCTGATCTTCACGAGTACGCCAGTGATGCCGCTCTTGCCGCCCAGGATCAGTCGGTCGACGGTACCGGTGACGACTTCGCCTACGGTCAAGTCTTCGAGACGGAGGTACGTTTGTTCGAGAATACTCTGCTTGAGAGAGACGTAGTAGAGGTTGTCGAGCGGGTTGTACGAGATAACGCGCGCCTTGTGCATCGACTCCAATTGATAGCGTCCGCTAGAGGAAGACAGTACGTCGATGCGAGAGTCCGAAATCTGCGAGATATGGGCGAAAGCAGGCGATGTCTTGCCTTCATCCGTCGGTAGAGTGAGGAAGAGGCCACGCTCGGGCAATACATGTGCCACCTTAGCATCATCCACGATGTTCGAAAGGGGAATGCGATGCTCCAGCGCAGTGGCCTGAGCCTTCTGCTTCGGGCTCGCATTCTCGGGAAGCTTGGCGGTGGGTGGCGGAAGCGCAAGCATGTTCTCCAGCAACGACACACCGATCCGCCGTCCTCCTTCATCATTCGGTACCGTCCAGATAATACGACCCTTGATCTTCGAGCCGACCTTGTACTTCTGACTCAGATCGATGTCTTTCGCGCCGGCACCGGCGTGTACAACATCGGCAGTCGTCTCGACCATTCCCATGACTTTCCCGGCTACGCCACCAGGTCCCGCCTCGATCACTAGAATGTTGACAGCCGTGCCCGGCAAGAAGGCATCCACAACCGGTGCCTCGTTCACAACCGGCACGTGCTTGTCCGCCCCCATTGCGGAGAAGCGCGAAGCATCGGGCGACAACTTCAACACCTTACCATTACTGCCCTTGCCCGTGACAAGACACATCAGCACCTGACCCTCCTGCATCTTGTCCAGCTCATAGCCAGCGCCGAGCTCCTTCTTGCTGACAAAGCCTTTGACATCTGAACTGGCCAAACCGAGGTCCAAGATGAGACCATGGTCTTCCACGCTTCTTACAGACGCCTGGAGCATGCTGTGCACCACCACGCTGTCCGCTTCCAGGCCAGAGTTGACCTGCTGTGGGTCGATCGAGAGCTCAATGTGCCGCTTGCTCTTCCCTTCCGCCGGGTCGGTGCCAGTGGAAGTAACCGTCGCTCGAAGCCATTGTCCGATGTGGAACAGCTGCTTCAGATCCACATCCTCGTCCTCGTCGTCACCTCCCGTTTGCGGTTCGTCCTGGGCCAACAATTTCTCAATCCTCGCATTCACCGTCTGCGAAACAGCGGTAATCGGCACATACCCCGTCAGGTTATTGGGCAGCGCCAACGCCACATCTTTCCCCGTGATAGCTATGACATAGCCAAGCACCTGACTGCCTACAACCAACGTCTTGTAGCTCATTCCTTGTATCTTGATCCCCGAGCCGGTAATCTTCGCATGCCCGCCTCCGTCGTCCCTGCGAGGCTTCTGCTGTTTCTTCTTGGCCGGCGCGGCAACCGTGTCCTCGTCGAACAAATCGCCATCCTCGTCCTCATGAGCGGGCGCTTTCTGACCCGTCTCTTGTTCGAAGAGGACGTCCCGTTCCGCCTGGACTTTGATCTGTTTCTGCTCGATGGGCGTGAGGACACTGCCGCCTCCACGAGGGAAAGCGCGGTCTTCTTGTTGCAGAATGGACTTTGCTACAGTCTTCTGCTCATCCTTCCCGGCAGACTTTTCGCCTTTCTTTTCGAAATACTTCGGGTGCGATTTCGATGGCTTTACGGTGCGTTTCTCCTCCTTGGCTTCGGGATCCGACTTGGTGCTCTTTACTTTCTTGGTCGGCCGCTCGTCTGTGACGGCTTTCCGTTTGGTTGCAGCCATGTTGGCGGTATAACGATAAAGTAAGGTAATCGAGTTCTCTGCGGCGGTAAAAAGTTCGTGAAGCTTTCGACAAGATGCTTCCGTTGGATCTCGATGCGGAGATAAGATCCGCTTTCACGTTACGTCAGCTTGGGACGTGCATTTGTCGCGTCAGGTCGCGGTCGCGTTCATCTAAATTGCTCGAGTCTCCATCTCTTCTCACCCTCACCCATATCTTCACCAGCTTCGCTATCAGCTTAGAGCCCACGGGCGAAGCGTCATAGCAGCCATGGCGGAAGCACCATCCTTCTCCTCCCAAAGCAGCAGTTACGACCGGCCTCAAATACTCGCCGACCAGGAGAACCTCGCCTCTTCGCCTCCCAAGGCCAGCAGCAGCCCTCTCGCCTCTCGGTCAAGCCACCTGAAGCTCCGAAAGCCGCCCACCGTCACACCCAAGCGCTTCACCAAGTTTTTCACCCCTCGAGCCTCGCTGAACATCCGCAGCGGCCGCCAGAGCAAGGCCGGCCGCCAACTACGCGACATCACCAAGAATGGCGCCAACCGAAGACGGGATATGCTGCCACTCAAAGACGACATGCTGCAGCGTCTCCAGAATGACGATCTTTCTACTCGCCCACTCAAGCGTCGGAAACGGTCCCTCGACCTGCAAAGTTCGCCACCGCAGTCTTCGCCACTGAAGCATGTCAAGGCAGCCGGCGAGATCCCTGTTCTCGAAGCTGAGCCTGCGTCACCCACGGTATCAGATATCGATGTACTACCGGATCTCCTGGAGCAGCTGCAGCCTTTCCCGCGACCAGTCCGCCGTCTTCGTGCAAGCGGTGCCTCTCGCCGCGTCCTCGAGCGCAGCTTCGGTGGCGATGATGCTGTCTCCCGCGGGTACAGGGGCCCTCAACATTGCACCGACTGGCGATCCGAGACGGCCAGCTTTGTTTCGACGCCCGCCGACATCCACAGCTTCCGCCCCGGCTCCGCAATCCCCTTCTGCACCGCTAGCTGCCATACAAACTCTCTCGTAGCACTCGGCGACGAAGAGGGCAGTATCCGTCTCGTTGACACATCCTCTACCTCCGACTTTAAGGCAGCGCACGTCAACTTCCGAGTCCATCGCAATGCCGTGATGGACGTTGCCTTCAGCTCGGATGACTACTTACTCGCAACCGCCAGCGGTGACCAGACAAGCCGGATAGTGGACATGCATACCCAGCAAGTCCTGTGCGTCTTGTCGGGCCATGCCAGCAGCGTGAAGCAAGTTCGCTTCCAACCGAACGACGACAACATGCTCACGACGAGCAGCAGAGACGGCACGGTGCAGATATGGGACTTGCGGTGCGCGGAGCGAGGGTCCATGCAGAGCCTAAGGCTAGGACAGCGGAAGGGTCTTAACGAAGACGGGCTTGCCGAGCCATCAATCAGGTACCCGCGTTATGGTCTGAAGGTAGGTCCCGCACACCGCTCAACAAAGGGCGCTGGTCTACGTTCGCCCAGCACGCAGAACTCAGAGGACATTTCGGTGTCAATCACAGCAATGGAGCACCTTCCCAACGGCCGCGAGCACTTGCTCATCACGGCCAGCGAATTGAGCGCATCGATCAAGCTCTGGGATCTCCGGAACGCAGGCAGACGTGACCCCGTCCCGCTATCATCTACTCCCCTGCCGGAGAGTCATCGCAAAACGAGGAATTTCGGCATCAGCAGCATGGCCCTCTCCGGTGACGGCGCGAGACTCTACACACTTTGCAAAGACGCTACGGTATACGCGTACTCCACGAACCACCTCATGGTCGGCCATGCGCCCGAGCTTTCCTCCACGACGAGCAGACGGCGAACACTAAAAGAACCGAAAGCTGCCGTGGGCCCACTGTATGGATTCAGGCACCCAGCTCTGACGACGGGGAGTTTCTACGTCAAACTCGCGTTGCGTAAAGCACAAGGAGACAAAAGTGAGATGCTCGCCGTGGGGAGTGGAAGTGGCTCGCCGGTGCTGTTTCCAACGGATGAACGGTATTTCCCACGCCGAGAACTGTCGCCCGGAGGGGAGGAGGAAGAGGAGGAGGAGAACGACGAGCAAGACGACGACCAGCCCTCACCAGCTCCCAAATCAGATACTACCGACTCCTCCTGGCCAATCCACTCCCTGGGCACACCGCTCATCCGCGGACATGCCAAGGAAGTGACTTCCCTCTGCTTCTCTCATGAGGGAGGCGAGTTGGTGACAGTAAGCGACGATTTCACAGCGAGATGTTGGCGGGAAGATGGCGGGAAAGCGAGGGAGATGAGGGGGTGCGGGGAGGGTGGTGGGCGGCGTTGGGGTCATGGATGGGCGGAGATGGAAGGCGGGTGGGATGAAGAGGATGGTTGAGATGAGGGGGACGGTTGATAGTCCGCGTGCTTGATGTATGTAACGTGCATGGTGGGGAAGCTGAACAGGGTCGAAAAGGCTGCGCTGGATATGCCCTCTGTCTGCAGGCTAGCGGACGGGATGTAAGCGTCGCCCTCGGCGCGCAGCTCTTTCTCACGCAGCCCACGCATAAGACCATCCACATCCCCTTCCCTCTCTCCCAGCACCTCCTGCTACTTCGCTTTCGCTTCAGCACACCACCCCCGGCCAATCAACTTCCAACCCGCAAACGCAGCCTTGGTGGCGTCTCCAAGCGTCGTCCCCCTCCAAAGTTCAAACCACATTGCCTTGCACTAGCCAGCAAAGCAATGTCGGACTTCACCAATTACGACGATCCGGTCGACGACCGGGACATCACCAACGAGGCGGATTGGCTCGAGGCGGCCATCGCCCTGGATCCGGATTACCCTGCAATTGCTGCCGCTGAGCAGCGATTGTTTGGGTGAGTTTTTTCTAGGCGGTCGCTAACAGCCTCCTGAATGCTCAGCTGCATGCATGCAGCCCACGTTGCCACCCGGGTGGACGACAGCCTATCAGCCGGAGTCGCCTCTGGCCCTGCGTCCCACCACGGTACGCCCGCAGGTCCCGAAGATCATCGCGATACAACGAGGAACCAGCTCAACTTGGCCGTGAGCAACAACGTCGGCAGTCCGAACTGTGCGGCACTCGCCAACACCCACCCCTAGCGTCGCTCGGGCATAAGTGTGATTTTGCCATCAACACAAACATCCCACAAACACACGTACCCGATGTTGTCAACACCAATAGTATCGCCGAAGCGGTCGCCGGCGGGGGGCAAGCCTTCATCATAGTCTGCCACCGCATCAGCGACATCCCACCCGGCAGGAAGGCGGCCAAGATCCTACAATGCGGCATCTGCATGTCCGACAAGCTCTTCGACCGCCGCTTCGAGCTTGAGCGACACATGGCGCTGCACTGGCCTGAACAGCACCCTTGCGTACAGCCCGGATGCGCCTTCACTGGAGCGAGGGCATTCAAGAGGGCTGACGAGCTGCGCAAGCACGAGCGGGAGGCTCATAGGCTGGGAAAGGCCTGGGGTGAGGGGAAATCGCTGTAGAGGTCAAGACGAAAGGAGTAAGGAAGCCGACGAGGATTCGACTCTTGCGGGAGATTGATGGGAGGTTGGGGGGATGGTCGTCTGCGTTCTATTGCTCTCTCTTGTCCTGGTGAGCTTGTTGTCGAACCGGCGGCATTGATGGCCTATTGAAGCCATTGCTTTACCAACAAGTCAATGAATGAATCACCACCTGAGTAACAAGTGGCATGTATGATGACCTACCCTGGGCAGAGCATGGTGCATCGTTCGGACGGTATGGACCAGACAATCGGGTCGGCTAACAAGCGCGATAGGTCGAGGCACCGTTGAAATCGGCGGAGGCATGCACAGGGCGTTGGGAAAGCGCCAAGGATCCAGCTTGGTCGGAAGATGAAGGCGGTGGCGAAGGGACAGCCAACACTGGCACGCTGGTGCAGAATACTCGAACTCCCGAGTATAACATACATCATGCCCAGCTTGCTGAGCGGAAAGGATGTAGTGCAGTCCAATACTCCCCGTTGTTGCCCTGGAAGCGCTGGTTCTTCTTCCGCTGCGGTGGTAACGGAAGTGCGAAATCCTGCTAGCGTTGATGTGAACACGTATCATTATATCCTCACCCACTACCTTGGCGGTATCCCATACACATACACCGACGGTCCCTCCCTCACACTCCAACGCCAACACCAAACCCCACACGCCTGCACACCACCCACTCCCACCTAGAAAATCCCCCACCCCTTCCTCTTCCTCCCCTCGCCCTCCCCAGCCGTCTGCGTCCCCCTCGAACTACTCCTCTTCTCCCTCGCCTCCAGCACCCTCAACCCCTCCATCTCCTTCAGCACATGCTCCAACAATTCCTTCCGCTTCACCACATCCAAATGCCTCCTGATCTTCGGATCCTCCCTCGCGAACCGCTCCACCGTACCTTCATCCAAGCTCCTAAATTGCCTCTCCAGAACCCGCGGGAACTGGTAGTAGAATTTACTCAGCAGCTCGGCATCCAAGAACAGATCGGCCGTGGAAGTGAGTTTGTCCGCGACGGCGTCGAGGAAGATCTCGGGGCAGTAATATTTATTAGCCGGGTTGGAACATTGCCGAGATTTGATGGCAGCGAGTCGAAGTCGTAGTATATCCGCGCGGTCCCGGAGGAAGAGGGCTTCCCTGCCTTTAGCCAACAACGCCGCACTGAAGCCTCCTGCCCCACCTACGCCATCGGAACCCTCGATAACCAGCTCCCCACTCCGCACCCGATCAATGAAAGAAAGAACATCCTTCGCCTTCCTCCTACCACCCAGCTGCTCCTCCACAGCCCGATTCGCCGCCTCGCAATCCTTCAATTCCCGCCCCAGCACTTTCCCAATATTATCTCGTCCTCTAGCCCATTCGCCCGAGTCAACTTCAACCCGATACTTATACGGCTTCACACAAATCTCCAACTCATCGCTCGTATCGAAACTCAGATCCCTCAGAATACCCTCCGAGGCCGTAGTGATAGCCTGCACGGTAAAAGGATGACTCGCGAAAGTACTGGTGTGAAGCAGCCCCTCGACGCTCTCCTGAAGCGCTTGCGCCGTGATGGTCGTCGCCAGCCGTCCAATACCCAGTTTCGTGAGCGTGGAAGTCGAAGCGTCGAGCTTGAGGTGCCAGAGCGGGTTCTCCGGGTCCGCTTTGGGCAGGCTAGAGATAGGATCCTGTTGCACACTGCCGTCCGTCACCTGATCGACAGGTCTCAGACTATCGACCGGTCGGTTCCAGTACCGCTGCGCCAGTAAGTTGAGGACCTGCTGATCCAGTTCCCGCTTCACGATCTCGCGGACTTCTTTCCGGCCGAAAATATCCGAGAAACCTTTGAAGGAGTGCTTGAAAGCGTCCAGACTCTCGGCGAGATAACTCTCGGCGCTAAGCGAGCGCTCGTTATACTGTACCTTGAACTCATACGTTGCTTCCGCTAGCTCATGGTGGATGGCCTCGCTCGTCGTAGCTAGGGAAGCAGACATTGTGGCTTCGAGGACGTGCATAAGCTTCTTGCGCAGGTTGGGCGTGCCCGTCGTGACATCTCCGAAGGTATCCGGGTGGGCATTAAAGTATGCAGACTCGTTCTTGGTGAGCTGGTTGATGATGTTCGCGGATCCGCGTGAGAACAAGCTCTTCGTGTCCTTCGGGATCTTGCACACTACTCCCACGTAACCCAGACGAAGCGGGTAATTGCGGTCTGCGAGTATCTGTGCGCCGCGGACAGGGTCGACAAGATCCATCTTCGTGACCACCCCGATCGTGCGCTCACCTCTCGGGTCCACTCGGCGTGATGCGCGAAGAGCGGTGGAATTCGCGAGATCGACATCTGCGGCAGAGATGGCGAGGATGACGTTCGGAGGCTGGATGTACTTGTCGCAGAGCTCCTGAATCTTCATCTTCAGCTCGGTCGGTTGATCAAAGGCTTCGACCTGGATGTAGCCTGGTAAGTCGATCAAGCTGAGGTCTGGTACATTCGGCGAGTGTATGCGCAGCTGAATGGGATCATCTGACACGCAGTCCTTTTCCGGCACTGCCAAGTTGAGATCCGTGAGCGTCCTTTGTATCTGGCTGAAGTCTGTGATCTTGCCCAGCCCCAACGCCGGAAACTCGCCGTACTCGGCCTGCGCTTTCGGTGTATTGACAAGCGTGAGCTCGATGGGTCGCCGTGTAACCATGTTCGAGCCTTTCGGAAGAAACTCATGACCCACTATCGCCTCCAACACGGAGCTCTTGCCCGAAGACTGCGATCCCACCACCACAATTGAAGGCAGCGTCAGCGTCTCGGACTGACCAATAGTCTGCAGCAGCGACCGAATCTCAATCATCTTCCGTGTCAACAACATCATTTGATCGTCCCTCGCCGCCTCACTCGCACTCCGCTCATCCTCTTCCCCATCCTTATCCAACCCGAACGCCCCTACAGTGGCCGCACCCGCGCCCACAGCACCAACACTACTCGCATTCCCCTCACCCCTTGGCCCACCCCCTTCTCCACCACCCCCTCCTCCCTCATCTCCCCCCGTCTTCCCTTCATAAATATCCCTCATCCAGCCCGGCATCCCCACCCTAATCCCCTCCACCTCCCCCCTAGTCTTCTCCCAACCCCTCCCCAACCTCCTCCAAACCCCACCTCCGACCTCCAAAACCCCCTCCGCAGTCCCCACCACCCCATCCCTCGCCCTCCCAAACAAATCCACCGCGTACGCCGCCCCCTGCGAGGCCTGGTACTGGATATAAGCCACTAACCCCAGCATTCCCGCGCCAGCCATGGCGGGGACGCGGATGAGTTTCATCGCGAGTTTGGGGATTGAGCGGGCGAAAGACGCGTGGCGGACGGCGGAGGAGGGAAGGAGGTGGAGGGCGTTGCTGCCGAAGGGCCAGGAGCGGCGGGGTGGCCATGGTCGGGTGCTGCGGCTGAAGACTGCTTGAGATAGTGGGCGCGAGCTAGCAGATGCACCAGAGGGTGGGAGAGCTACATGTTGAGATAGCCGCGCGCGGGAGAGAGCGGCGGCGGGCTTCTGAGTGGCGGAGGAGGCGAGCCGTGGGGACAGCAGCCTCGAGATCATTGTCGCACCATCAGTGAAAGTCAATGAGTATCCCGAAACAGTGTGCGAGAGCTTGTTTTGGTACGTGATGGCAAAGGTGTACCGGATTGAGAAAGAGAAAGCATGTTAAACTTGTCGCGAGATGTGATGTCACATGCGAAGTGGCACACTGAGAGCAAGCGTATACCGTAGTCATATGCCACGCCGTTGCCTGCTACAACCGATCACAACTAAGCTACCTGCAGTTACACGACATATCACAACTGGCGGTAGAAGCACAGTCACGAAGGTATGCGCCGTTCAGCTAACCACGAGACCCCTAAACCTAATTCTCGAACGACCATCATTCTTGCCCTCGAAGTGTTTCTCATGCTTGCGTATATCTGTCCTACTCCACATGCTTGCAACGGCCGACAGCTAACAGCGTAAACACAACAGTATTTCCATTTCCACGATCCTCCACAGGCCTGAATGCGAACACTCATCGTCCCTGTCTCTCGCCCAGCGCGAGCCAGTACCCTGCAGCATAAGGCGCATCTCCTCAGGCGCACACTGTACCGCCCGTAAGTTGTCCCAAAGCAAAAGACACCCAGCAAACCCAGATCACATCCGCAATGGTCAACAGCGAATCGCAAATGCAACTGCTCCTCAGGCCCGCAATGTTTCGTCCAATTTCGAGCGTACGGCGAACAAGTGGCAGACATTTCTCGTCCAGCAGGCCATTTGGGCATGACTAACTGTCGTACCTGTCGCATGAAGGAGTTGGACAGCGGTGCTGATGAGAGTGATGAAGTCGAATATAGTAAGGCATTTGCCAGTGGAGTACTGCAAGCTTCGGAGCAATGCCTTTGGACGGCTTTTGCGAAGTAGAGACGCTCGCTCAAACGATTCGGCTTCCATTCCAGACTCTTATGCCGGTGCCATCATTACGTTGTTGTGGACTCGGCTACCAAGTAAACGTCCCGCTGAGATGGACTGCAGCAAATATTCACGGCCCTTGGTCAGAATATTATCTGCACCGCAGCGGCGCGATGCGGAAAGCAGCAGCAGTCGCGTCTTGTTGCCCCATCCCGTAACCGACGACAGCGACAAGATACGTTAGTTCTTTCGCATTGGTAGCTCATATGTTCGGGTCCCATATAGCCTCATAAGTACCCTTGCCCCTTCTTATGGTGAACGTGTCAATGGAGTGAAGTCAGCTCTCAAGGTAGTCTCCCGCAAGCACAAGTACCTTGAAACAGTGCCATTTCGTGCGTGGACTCGAGATGTCAAATCGCCGTCGATTGGATGAGAACAGGCAGTGTGTTTGGGAGGAGAAGTTTGGAGTGAAATTGACACGTGAAGTGGCAGACGCACGAGCCATCTTGGCAGGATCCGCTCGGGGAGGCGCGTCGATCTCGCGTGTCGACTTGGATGTTTTGTCGTAGTCTTCGTCTTCGGTATGGACGAATGGACAAGTGGTCCGATACGACAAACATTGTCTGCGCTGCTTGTGCTGTACTGACCCTCGGCCTGCTGTACTGTATGCTCATAGTACGGTCCGCGGGAAAGGGATCGCAGCGCCTCTCCGCCCTCATTCCTCGCTCCCGCACCCTACCGCCTACCCACTACACGCCCCGCCCGCAACCGCACTTCACGCGTCCAGCACGACACTCGACGACGACGGCAACGATGCTACGAGGGGCGGTGCAGAAGCATGAGGAGCAGCAGAATGCGCGGCCCAAAGCGAGAGACTTGCAGGATCTCTTCAGCTCGAGTCCACCCATTGCACCACCACAGCAGAAGCCGGCGAGCCAGAGTGTGCAGCCAGGCTACCGGAACCCGCTGAACCCCACCACCGCGTCGGCGTTGAACAGTGTCAAGACTTGGCAGCAGGGCCGGGGAGCAGTGACGGGCGTGAAGCGGAATTCAAGCGGGCTGGCGAAGGCGCTGGACGGCACCTTTGATGATGGGGTCGGCTCGCAGCAGCGGCCTATCATGGTCGGGGGTAGTAGAGGCAACAGAGGGCAGACGCAGGTCTCTTTCGACGAGAACGAATTCGACAGCGAGATAGACCTGGACGCGGAAGAGCCTGTGGCGAAGCGCATCAGCTACCCCAAGCTCTCCCAGCACCAACCAGCTATGTCGCCTCCCCCGAAGCCCATCGTTTATCCAACCTTGCCAAGGCAACAACAAGCACAGCCTACTTTCTCGCGAAAGGCGAGCATGCCCGACTCCGGATACGGCTCGGTAGATGTCCTTCCCACTGCACCGGCCGAGAAAAGCAGCCAGCCGCTACCGTGGTCATCATCGCCTATCGAACATCACACTGCGACCAGGCCATCCTTGGGCCATTTCACATACACGCCGGCAGACACTGTTCAATACTGGCAAAAGGGGCCGCCTCCCGCACCGTCTATGCCCAAACCACCGAAGCGAAGAACGCTGCCTTGGCTATCTCAGGACACTCAACAAGAAGACCAACAAAGCACTAGCAGTACTGCAGTGGCGACCAAGTCACGCCTCAGCAAAAGCGGCGCTGACTTCACGCCCTTGCCGAAGGATAGCAAGAAATCTGCATTTCCTTGGAACACCACAGCGAGCGCAGTCAAGGAGCAGCAAAAGCAGTTCCGCGAGCAGAACAGGAAGAAGTCAATCAAGGAGAACGACGCCACCGAGGAGAGTATCCGTAAGGCCAAAAGCACCCGGACAAGACCGGCACGCGTCTTCCTGAGCGAGGAACAAGAGCACGTGCTCGAGCTCGTGACGGAGGGTAAAAAGAGCGTCTTCTTCACGGGTTCGGCAGGTACCGGCAAGTCGGTCTTACTACGCGAGATCATTGCGTCTTTGCGGAAGAAGTTCTCACGGGAGCCGGATCGCGTGGCGACCACCGCGTCTACAGGTCTCGCGGCGTGCAATGTGGGTGGCGTGACCTTGCATAGCTTTGCCGGCATTGGTCTTGGCAAAGAAGATGCCTCGGAGTTGGTGCGCAAGATCAAGAGGAACCAGAAGGCGAAGCACCGCTGGATGCGCACCAAAGTGCTCATTATCGATGAAGTCTCCATGGTCGACGCCGATCTCTTCGACAAGATGGAGAGCGTTGCCCGTCAGCTGCGCAACAACGGCAGACCATTTGGCGGCATCCAGCTGGTCATCACAGGCGATTTCTTCCAATTGCCGCCTGTGCCAGACTACGGCCGCGTCTCCAAGTTTGCCTTTGATGCATCTACGTGGAACACCACAATCGAGCACACCATCGGCCTGCACCACGTTTTCCGTCAGAAGGACCCAGGTAAGCATATTCCACCCACTCACCCCCATCTAAGAAATACTAACACATTCACAGTCTTCGCCGGCATGCTCAACGAAATGCGCGAAGGTCGCCTAACCGATTCCTCCATCCGCGCCTTCCGCAATCTCAACCGCGAGCCCGAATTCAAAGACCACCTCGAATCGACCGAGCTCTTCCCCACGCGCGCCGAAGTCGACCGCGCAAACCACGAGCGCCTGCACCTCCTGCAAGGCGAATCCTTCATCTTCGAGACCCGCGACGGCGGCGCGATAGTAGACAAAGCGCAGCGCGACAAGCTCCTCCAGAACTGCATGGCGCCCGGCACCATCACGCTGAAAAAGGGCGCGCAGGTTATGCTGATCAAAAACGTCGACGAATCCCTCGTCAACGGCTCCATCGGCCGCGTGCTGGGCTTCATGAGCGAGCAGCAATTCGACAATTACTCCGCGCACGAGGATCTCTTCTGCCCGTCCCCGGGCGGCACGGTGCCCAGCAGCCACGACGCGCACCTCTCCGAGTCCCAAAAGGCCCTTGTGCACGTCTCCAACGGCGCCATTTCCACATCCAAGAAATACCCCGTCGTGCGTTTCGCCATCGCGGACGGCACGAGCCGGGACCTGCTCTGCCAGCCCGAAACGTGGAAAGTCGAGCTCCCCAATGGCGAAGTCCAGGCGTCCCGGAACCAGGTCCCGCTCATTCTCGCCTGGGCCCTCAGCATCCACAAAGCGCAGGGTCAAACTCTCGAGCGCGTGAAAGTGGATCTCGGCAAAGTCTTCGAGAAGGGACAGGCGTACGTGGCGTTGTCGAGGGCGACGAGTATGGGCGGTTTGCAGGTGCTGCGGTTTGATCCGAAGAAAGTGGTGGCGCATGAGAGGGTGAGGAGTTTTTACTCGAATTTATCGAGGGTGGAGTTGGCGGAGAGGAATGATGGGAGGGTGGGTGGGGGTGGGAAGAAGGGAGGGGTTGGTGGTGGTGGGAATGGGGTCAGGGCGGAGGAGTATGAGAAGAGGTTTGTGGAGGATGGGACGTGAGCTTGCGCAAGCGCTATGGTCACTGGTCGGACCTGCTGAATGGCGGCTGCACGAGGGAGTCGTGAATGGTTCGCTCGCTGTGATGCTCATTTCCAGCCGGCAGAAGTTGCGACACTCACATACGTACATATCGCATCTAGCTCTACTCGCGTTCCAAGACCATCATGGCAGCCCAGACTTCCTCCCCAGTTCCTAACCCCAATCGAGGCAAGGGTCTCTTCTGGCAGTTACCTGTGAATACCTCCTTCACATTGCACATCTAGATCCATCCCTTTCGCGCTCCCCAGTCTCCAAAGACCATCACGCCGACCTAACCTCTATACTACTCATCTCCACATCCTCAAATCGCCCACACCCGCGGAATCGCAGCAAGGGTCCTCCTCAGTTGCAGACGTACGTACCAGTATAGCGTAGCGTCTAGCTCTATCGCGCTCCCTTCCCTACTTTCCAAGACCGTCTCTGCATCGTTCCACCCCCCTTTTCCGTCCCCTCCCTTCCTCATTCCATTCACAGCTCCACTTCCCCCCTCTCCCGCCCAGCCCAGCAAGCAAGAAATCCGCCCAAATAGCCGTCCACCGCACGCATATCTATCGCATCTAGCTCTATCCGTCCCCGGACTTCCCACCCCCCACAACTCATTCACTCCTTCATCACAGCTTCACCTCCCCCTCCCCGGGCCCAGCATGCATGAAATTCGCCCGAATAGCCGTAATACTCGTCTCCCCCTCCTTTACCGCCCAGCCATCCGAACCCGGACCCGCCCGCTGCACGCTCTCATACACATCCGTGAAGCGAGGGGCCCACTTGAAATGCCTGGGTTTCCACCTCTGTTGCGCCGGAGTGGCGGTTCCAGAACCCGCCTCTGCACCACCCTCGCCGCTCTCCTGCCTCCGCAGACGCACTTCCTCCGCCTCCGCGCCATCCACGGATGTATCAGACGTCAGTTCCTGGAAACAAGCTCCTTGCTCCCACTGATTCTGCAGCATGCTCGTCCATCGCACAGGTTTACCACTAACACCTTTCCGCAGCGGAACATTAACGCTGTAGAGTCTGCCGTCTCCCCATTCCACTCTGCCCTCGCCCTCCTCACTACCCCCCTTCCCCTTCCCGTTGGCGTTGGCGAGGTACTCGCACACCTTGACACTAAGCTCGCACGCCTCGTCCACGATCTCCCCTCCCGTCACGCGATCGAAGAAAGCGAACGAGAGTGCAATAGCCCTCGCGCCGCACACGGCTGCCTCCAGCGCCGCGCCCAGAGTTCCCGAGGAGAGGGCGAAAACGGCGGTGGTGTTGCGGCCGTAGTTTGGTCCGGAGATCACTAGGTCGATTTTGGGAGTCGAACTGTCAGAGGATTGGAAGAAATACTTCGACAACCCCAATTGAGCGCAAGAAGCCGGGGTGGAATTGACTAGGATCCAGGGCTGACGATCATCACCACCCTCGCCACCACCGTTGCCACCGTTCGTTTGCTCATCGACGGAATGCACGTCCGGAGTCTCGCCCGGCGGCCAATAAGCCGTGGCCCGCACGTCCTGCCCGACCAGATGCGCCTTCCCGATCCACGAGCGCTGGGAATCCGGGATGATGACCGAGACTCTGTGGCCCGCACGCTCGAGGGCGCGGACGAAGGGGAGGAGGTAGGGGGAAGCGGCGGTGGAGGGGGGGCCGTCGTCGTTGGTTACCTTGGGTAGTGATGATCTATGTTAGTCTCTTCTTTGATGGAGTTGTTTTGGGGTGGCTTACGAGGATATGCATTTTGGATCGTATTTGAATCTGAATATTGAGGATGTGTTGGTCGATTGAGGCGTTGGTAGAAAGTCTTGATGGATCTAGTAGGGCTTGTTGCTGGGGAGCCGAGGTGAATGTTCGAGGATGCCGGATGACAATAATGTGGATGAGAGCAACATCAAATGAATGGAAGCGGAAGAGATACAATCGTGATGCACAGCTAGCTACTAGTCACCGCAAGCAAGCAGACGAGCAATCGTTGAGGCGTTGCTGGTTCGTTATCCGAAGCAGACACGGACTTGGCAGCAAGCATATACATCCACGATGGTCAAATCACTGTGCACAAAACACAATTCTGCACACTATATACCCTACTGACCCTCTTGGTTCTATCCTACCAGATCCAGCACCCTACCTGCCTTAATCACCAACAAAGCTGGTACCCCCGAAGCCCGTGTGCACACACATACACCCCCCACCCCCCCATGTGCTCCTAGATCATGCTTATATCCCCAGCCCCTTTCATCCCCAACAACCCCTCAGTATTTCTGCGCATGGTGCAATCTACTGCGAAGAGCCGCCGGAGATGGTGATGACTTGGCCTAGCAAACAAACACAAAACATTAGCAAACTGCATGAGCCCCACCAACGACTTCTTTGATTTAGTAGCCACGACGTACCGTTCACCCATCCACCGTCCCCGGAAGCCAAGAAAGCGACCACACGCGCGACGTCCTCGGGCAGAGCGCAGCGGCCCAGCGGGCAGTGGTCCGCCATGAGCTTCTCGATCTTGTCCGCGGGCCAGTCGGGGGTGCCACCGGGGATCTGTAGACTACATCAGCAACAAGCCCATCCCCAAAAACCGATCTACCTGGGTGGTATAAGGTCAATACTAACGTAATGCCACGCATTCTGCGTGAACATATCCGACTTGATCCCCCCCGGCGCGACGCCATTGACCGTGATCCCCTTGTCCCCGAAATCCGTCGCAAACGCCTTGATCATGCCAATGACCGCCATCTTGGACGCATTATACAGCACGTGGTCCTTCACGCCTAACAAACCGGCCGCGATGGAGCTCATGAGGATCAAGCGCCCGTTCTGCTCGAGGTGCTTGTACGCGGCCTGCCCGACGAAGAACTGGGCGCGCGCGTTGAGGTTGAAGACGTGGTCGTACTTCTCCTCCGTGATCTCCTCGGTTTTATCCCAGGATTCGGTGCCGGAGTTGCTCATGACGATGTCGACCTTGCCGAAGTGCTCCTTCGTCTCCTTGAACAGGCGATCGATCTCGCTCTTCTTGCTGACGTCGGCCTGGATGGACTTGGCCTTGGCGCCGCTGCCGCACTCCTCGATCATCTTGACCACCTCCTCGGCCGAGGACTTGCTGTTGGCGTAGTTGACGACGACGCTGCAGCCGCGCTTGCCGAGCTCGATGGCGCAGCCGCGGCCGATACCGCGGCCGGCGCCGGTGATGAGGGCGACTTTGCCGTGGAGAGAGGCGGAGGGAACGAGGACGGGTTGTTGTTGAGACATGGTGGTGTTGTGGTGGTGTTGTGGTTGTGGATTGGTTGTGGTGGTTGTTGCTGGGGTGGTGGTAGACAAGGTCAGCGGGGCGTGTGTCAATGGATGGATGGATGGATGCCTTTCGACGTCTGTCTGGTCCGCAGCTCTTACAATGCGATTGTTCAATGATGTTGTTAGATGGCTCCAGAAGGATTCGAAACAGCACGAGTACGAGCAGCAAAAGACTAGCGGTGTAAGAAAATCCTAGGTAATATGCAGCTGGCCGAGCTCTCTCTCTCTAAGGTACCTAGTACTAGTCAGCTCAACCTTCCTTTTACCACCCGCCGGCAGCGTTAAACAGCCTCTTTTCTTATACTGCGCTGTACCCGTGCGGACAGAGCGGGGCCGGCGACGTCTCGGACTATACCAACTCGCTCCAAGTCCGACGATATCTATTATTTATAGGCGCTCATGTGGGAGACACACCGTGGTACCGGGGATCTTCGCTCTTTCCCAAAAGCCGACCGAATATTGTAATCTCGTGTGTGCGTGCGTGCTTCCTTGTTCGTTCGTGCCTTGCAGATGCGCCGCCCGAGCGAACGACGGGAACGAAAGCGGGGTCCAACCTGGAAGTGGGGGGCTCGAGCGATGAGATGGCCAAAGTTAGATAGGTATCAGTCGGAATCAGAACAAACGGCATGTGAAAAGCACGCAAAGAGAGGAAGGGGGCTGGTTTGGCACTTGCACTTCCGCCATGGATTGTAAGAGCTGGTATAAGAGAAGGCTACCCAATTACCCCCTCCGATCAAAACAGTCAGTCGGGGTATAGTATCGCCGGTAGCCTGCTCTCCTCGATGATGAAATAACGCCTTCCCGATGCCTCCCCCCAACATCCATTATAAGAAACGCCTGTACACCGCCCATTTCCCATCGATCCATCCCTCCATCCATCCCAGACCCCCCCGCCCCTCCCCTCCGAACCACCTCAAAATCGGGCGGCCCAAGGTCAGCAGAGAGAGAGGTAATGATGCCCTAAAGAGCAAGCTTCTCCTCCCAGCCAGACAGCAAGCGGATGGATGATGATGACCCATGGGCAAAAGAAACGCACATGCAGTGAAAGTACTGCGCATGTGAGAGAGAGAGAGAGAAAGAGCAAGGCCCGTCCGAGTCTCCAGTAGTAGTGTCCACCACCAGGCGGGCGCGGATTTGACTGGACGAGTTCGCCGGTGTGTCGAAGAGGAGGAGGTGTATTACAATAGTGGTGGATCGTATCGTAAGGCGTTCGTTCATTCTGCGTCATCGCGGTCGTTCTTCCCTCCCAATGGCTTGACGCTTTCAAATGGCGCCAGGCTTCCCGAACAAGTTTGAGGGAGAGATGCGCACCTGCACGCAGCCAACACATGCTCACCGAGGAACCAGGAGGGGGCTGATTGCCGCGTCCGCCAGAAGTTCGCAAGAGTTGGCAGGAGTTTGCTGCGGCGGTGAACGAATGTGGTAGGGTGCTGGTGCTGGTGAAAAAGCGGGTGTGATGGTGGTAGTGTAGCGAGCCAGTCGGTCGATGCTGGAAAGAGCATCAATGCTTAGAAGCTCGCTATTCGGGTCGTGAGCTGCTGCTGCTGGTGGTCGCCGCAAGTACAGGGCATTCCAGCCGACAGACTACCATACCCGCCCGCCGCAGCCGGTCGAGTCGAAAGGTCCCATCGAGCTGCCGCGCACGACACCGGGCAAGGTGAAACCCTTCTGCATCTCGCCCGCGACGAAGGTGGAGGCCCGCTTATACCGCTTGTCCATGTACTTCTCAAAAACGGCGGCATGGTGTTGCCGCGGCTCCTCGCAGCACTCCAGCACGGCGGCCAGGAGCTGCTTGAGCTGCGCGTACGTGTAGTTGGAGTAGAAGACGTGCGCCTGCGACCACTCGCCTTTCCGCAGCATGAGGCGGGCCATGCAGTGCGCGCCGGCGGCGAGGAAGCTGGGCGTGCAGCCCACGAAGCGCTCGTCCATGACGGTGACCTCGAGGAAGTACTTGGCGAGGGTGCGCGTCTCGAGGTCGTAGTCGTCGGCCTTGCTGATACGGCGCAGGAAGCTCATGGGCCCCGGCCAGCCGAGCTCGAACTGCAGCATGCTGAGCATGAAGCGCTCCGCCTTGAGCAGCTCGTCGGCGTTGTAGCCCCCGTCGACCATGTAGATGATTTCGCCGATGGTCGGGCACTGCACCTCCTCGTACTTGGCGGCGACGAAGATGGCGGTCGCGCCGACGAGTTGCAGCTTGCCCAGCGACACGATCTTGCACGACAGGAAGCGGTCGATGTAGTTGACGGTCAGGAAGAGCGTCTCCGGGAGCAGGTTGAAGCGCTGGTGCACCTGGATGACCCAGTCCATGAGCACGGCGCGCATCGACCACTGGATCTCGGTCTGCTGGTCCATGTAGCGCGGGTTCGGCGCCATGCGGTTCTCCAGCTCACGCATGTACCCGAAGATCTCCTCGCCGTACTCGGCCACCATCGACGTGTCCCACTGCTCATCTTCGATGTCCTCGGGCGACCTGGTCGTCTCCACAAACACCCTCGCGTCGTCGATCTCCTTCAGGATCTTGTCGCTTTGCTTCGGTGCCAGCACAGTGGTCACCCCGCCAGTGCTCTCGCCCCGGAGTCCGAACGATCTGGCCGTGGTGTAGCCGTCTTCGCAGTAATACTCCTCCTCCTCGATGTCGTAGAAGTGCTCCACCGGCTGCTGGTCCATGAGCTGGTACTGCGCGTGGCCATTCACGGTATGGACGCCGTTCACGGCAGGCTGATAGTGCATGTGGACGGCATTCTGCGCGGTCATGAAGTTCACGTATTCCTGCTGCGACGCAAACCCAGGCGGGAGCATCTGATTGACCGCGACGTTGGCAGGCTTGGCCGGTGCTCTCGCGACGTTCTCATCACGGAGTGGTACGCTCTCGGTCTTCCGGACTTCTTGGTGCTGGATCGCTACGACTGGCTTCTCGGTGACGATCGGCGCTGGTTTCGGGGCCACCAACGTCTGGTGCACAGGCGCCGTGGAGACAGGCTTCTTGACTTCCGCTTCGGGCTGCACCTCCTTGAGTACCTTGGTGCTCTTTTTCGCGACAACCTTCTTGACCGGCTCCGCCTTTGCAGCCCCCTGTGTCGTGGTCTGCACAATACTCTGACTCGACAAATTCTTCGGCGCCAACGGTCGCGTGGCCGGACGCGCGAAAGCGGCAGGAGCGGGCTTCACCGGCTCGTGCAGGACCATCTTCCCCGGGGACGCCTTTCCCACCTCCGAATCGTCCCGAATGAGCCTGATATTCGCATTCACCTCACCCAAAACCTTCTTATTCGCTGCCTTCACCGCACCTTCCTGCAACAAGGACCCAAATGCAGGAGTGGATTTGGTTCGCTGATGGAGAGTCTTACCTGGCGCGTTGCCGCTGATGATTGCTGGGGGTGGCATGTTCTCGTCGTGCACCTTGAGGGCGCGTGGCCGCTGAGGCTGTGAGGGAAGGAGTCAGTGATAGTGGTCATGAGGACAAGCGATGCGCTGCGTCTGACGAGCGGTCGCAGAGCAGTCGGCGGCTATGAGAGCATGCGCACGGTCAAGCAAGGGGGTGTGGTGGTGCTTGTGAGGAGTTGGGATGGGAAGTGAAGGTTGTGAAGAATCTGTGCCTGCCGCTTCTGCTCGTGGGAGGGGGGTCCGGCGACGGTGACATACCTTTGCGTCCATGGTGAAGTTGATGCTGAAGTGAGGATTGTGCGGGTATGTTATCTGGTAATTGTTGTGTCGGGTGTTGGGTGTTGATGTGGTGGGAAGAGTCGTGCGCAGTGAGTTTGTCGCTCAGTCGAGGTAGGTCGGGGGGGATGCGGCGGTGGAAGTTGGCAGTCGGGTGAGTCGCGGGCGTGGAGACGTCGCGGAGAGGGAGTCAGTGTCGCGTCGCGTTCACGGCGTGTCCGGCGGGTATCGCTGCTGGGTGAAGGTGTGGGTAAGCGATGCGGTGGTAGAGCTGTCGCCTCCTGCCCCAGCGCGAACAACAGACGGGTAAGGTCCAGGTAGACTGCTGCACTGAACGTCGACCCTTCTCCAACAAACTTGTTGATCGATCCGGGTCGTCCCCAAACACCGGCTACTCCCGCCCTCTGCCGTAATTGGCCGCGCTCGTCGACGCTAGAAATGCGACGTCACGTCTCCCTCGACCGACGGGGAATTGAAATCCTCCTTCCCACACCACCACATTGCCCTTTGACGCCTGCTCGAATGCAGCAAATAGTACACATGAACCTTCCGATATGACCTGATGGGTTTGGTCACCGTCGCACCCCTAGGCCCGGTGTGAGTCGCAATGTCCTCCCCGACGCGTCCCCGCCCGCTCCAGCTGGCTTGGAGACAGGACCCACGCACGCCTGCACGTGTTTTGCGCATCGAGACAGCAACATGCTCGCGCGACGCCGTGGAGGGCTCGCAAACAGTACTCAAACCACCCTCTGACATTGTTTACCCTATGTACTGGCAAAGCCCATGACAACGATGCGCTGTCCCTCTCCGCGGCAGCCTGCGCCATCTCATCAGCCAACCAACAAGCCCGCCGCCCGCGCACTTGAAACTTCCCCGTTGCAGCCGAACGCTGGAGCCCCCCCTCATCAGCAGGTCATGCATGCCGAGATGGCAAGCGAGGAGAAGTATTACTGTCTACTTGTGGACCACGTTTGCCTTCTCCCATTCGAGGCGCATTTTCTGACGGTGTGGATGTCGCTTCCCGTCTGCCACATCAGCACCGCCCGACGTCTTATTTGCGGTCAGGTCATTCAGGCTTTGTCTGGAGTTCAAGCCAATTCGTCGTACCACCTTTCACTCTTTCCCCACCGACGGACATGCGCACGATTTCGTGTTCATCATTAGCAGCACTGATGGTGGCGGGCGGACTGTCTTGCACGGTCCAACTCTCTGCGTCTCCACTCCACCTTGCCTTGCGTCGGCGCAAAACCAGACGTCCACAAGATCTGCGTGTCACAAGCCCGCGCCTGTGTGCCGCCACAGCAACCCCAAGACAGACATATGGGCATGCAGGCGGCAGGCACACAAGACATGGTCCATGCTGGCCATTGCTGTGTCGAGAGATAACACCAGACACCTTCTAATGATTTCCATTCTTGTGACGATGGTGATGATGGAAGGTGTGGGCACACATGTAGCGAAGCCGGATCCGCGCGCGCTGATTGGAGCGCGATGCACTCTGATGGAGTACCTCCGTAAAACAGCGGAGGGCGAGCATGCAGCTAGGGAAGACTCGATTCGCTTTTGCAACTGACGCCGCATGCGCTGGAAGAGGGGGAATAATAGCCGGTTTGCTCTCTCTCTCTCATGTATTGGAAGAACGGTTATGCTACATATTGGGCCAGGTCTGGGATGGGATTAGAGTTCGCGATAGATACACCATTGTGCCTCGAAGCTTGCCTGGGCGGCTACGGATGGGACGGTTATGTCCTTTACCACGCTATCTGTTTCTGTCAACCACAAGGCACTAAGAACATGATAGCCCACTTCATCATCGTGCGAAGAGAAAGGAACACTAGTTAATGCCTATGCTAGACACTGAAAGGTCCAAAATACGAGGTGGTACTGCGGCACCCTGACTTGAAGGCGTGCGTTCGTGCCGAAGCCCGCCGACCAGCTTCTGCTCCTCACAACCCTCTTCTCACCTTTGTCCTCCCGCTTTCACTCCCACCACCACCACCTTGTACAATCGGCAATTGAGGGCTGCTTCGTCAAGCCTATCCACTAACCCTTCTGCACTCCTCATTGTACCCAGCGACGCTCGACTAATCGCCCGCTCACTTGCTGCGTTCCTCCACTGTCCCGGTTCCGCAGCCCAGACCCCGGCGGCAGCGAGGTTCGATCAGGGTGTGTCCATCAAACGCCCTCCACGACCATCAACCTGCCTGTGGGTGCCAAGGTGACCGTCGGTGAGTACTGCACTCATCACCATCGCTACTCATCCGCAGCGATATACTGTATGCTCCTCGCTGCCGCCCACGTACTGCTCGGCTGGGTCAGCAGCGCACTGGCGGCCCTACCTCTCGCCAGGTGTTCACCAACTACCGCCCGCTCATCATTGGCGTTCATTTCATCATATGCGAAGACACCTTGCTGACCGTTATCGTTGTAGACGCCGCCATCGCATCGTTACCAACTGCCGGGCCCTCCCAGGCTGTCTTTGCGCCGACGGCGACACACCTTTGATCTACCTATACAAACCTGAGCTACACTGTGGGAGTAAGAGAGAGTGCCTACGGCGCCGACATGGACGTATCGAGCATGCTGTCGGGCGGTACCCAGGGTGCTGCCGGCGCGGCTGATGCGAAGAGACAAAGTCACCCGTATCCCACCCGTCTCACCGGGCCAGCGCAGTCCGAGCAGGCGAATGGTATGCTCAACGGGTCCTCCAGCATGCAGCGCCCGCACAGAGGCCACGATGGCGCCGCCGCCGGCTCCGGTTACACTCGCGGCTCGCCCACCAAGAAAGAGCAGAAGCATGTTGTCTTCCAGCTCATCGACACGGCAGACCCGCGCATACAAGCGCGGCTGCCCATGAGAGTGATGATCTCCCCCCACGACACCACAGACTCGATCATCACGACCGTGAAGAACTTCTACGGCTTGTACGAGTACGGCGTCAGCTTCGAGAATAAAGAAGGCTTCTCCATCATCGCGGCGTACGATAACTTCGAGAACGACATCGTCGTGTATGTCCGCACAGTCGCGCAACCGCCGAGCAACAACGGCGACCACGGACGCAGCACCCTGTCGCCCAAGAGGCCCATGCTCGGCGCTCCTTTCGAGATGCGCCCGCCGCAGCTGACGCATGCGCATTCCCCTTCCCGCTCCGCCGCTCGCTCGAATGGAGTACGTAGCATGTCTCCGCACTCCGAGCACGATCGGCGCAGCGCCTCTGCTGCGCCGGGCGGTAGGCAGCGGGTGCACCGGACCAAGAGCAAGGATAATAGTGTCGCGAGCGAGGTGGATGGGTACAGCAGCGACGACAATGGCGAGGGCTCCGTTACTAGCTCCCGTCGCTCGAAGACGGAGCAGGTCAATGCCGAGATTAGTGTTGATAATATCGTGGAGGGTGGGCGGCGCAAGCGTGCGTTTGAGAGCTCGGTGAGCGACTGAATTTGCAAGTCTACCAACGCGAACCAATGCTGATCACATCACAGGAACTTCCACTCTTCGTGCCGCCGCAGGTGCCCATCAGCGCTTCCATCTCCTCCATCTCCCCGCAACGTCGGGTTGGTCCCCCGACTGCTGCCTCGCCGTACGCTTACGGGAATCAGCAGACTTTTGCGTACACACAGCCGATGCCTTCGCCGCAGAGCTATGGCAGTGGCGCGAATTATGGACAGTTCGCCATGCCTGGTAACGCGTATCACGGGCATCAGGCCAATAGGCAATTGCGTGGTCGTCCGACTGTCACTTACCCACCAGCTCGGTCGTCTAATGGCATTATGCCCACACCGGACCCGACTGTGGGCAGCGCTATATCCGATGAGGATGTGGCGTTGCAGTTGATGCGTCTAGGTGACCCGGCAGCCTTCTCGCACGGGCGGACGTCGACGTCTACGGTGGACGATGCATTGAGTGGCAAAGCCGACGCCGCTTCATCTGACGAGGAGAGCGATGACGATGCAGACACTGGTACGCCGGGGAGACCAGCCGTCCCGGGCTTCCACGATGTCGGCCCGCAGCGGAAAAAGCAGCGCACCATGAACGAGCTCCCCAGCGACGGCACGAGCGGCGAAGAGTACGAGGACCGCCGCGACGCGACCTTTAGCCACGACGGCGCGGACGGCGGGCCCCGCAAGCAGCTCAAACCCAAGAGCACCGCCAAACCCCGCTCCCTGTCCATGGGCAAACCGAAAACCCGGCCCAACTCCCTGGGTCTGCAACAACACCAACACCAACACCAACACCACCAACACCACCAACACCACCAACACAAAGTCCCCATGTCCCCCTCCTCCCTCCCTGCGCAATCGCGCAAAGGCTCCATAGCCTCGACCCTCAATTTCCAGCCGCAGCAGCAGCAGCACCCCCTATCGGGCGGCGGAGCAGGAGGAGGAGGCGGAGGGGCAATCGACGAGGATGATCTCTCCTCCAAGCCGCGCTGCCAGCGCTGCCGCAAGAGCAAGAAAGGGTGTGATCGCCAGCGGCCCTGCGGCCGGTGCAAGGACGCCGGGATTGGGGTCGAGGGGTGCGTGAGTGAGGACGAGGGGAATGGGCGGAAGGGGAGGTATGGAAGGCATATGGGTGTTTCGGTTCGGAAGGGGGAGGAAGAGGAGGATGGGGCGGAGGGGGAGGGAGGGGGGTATGGGTACGGTGGTGGCGGTGGCGGTGGTGGTGGTGGGATGGAGGCGGGGATGGGGATCGGAATGGGGGGGCTGCAGACGAGCGTGCCGGCTAATGGGTATTTCCTCGCCCCAGCGCTGCCGGATAAAGGGAAGAAGAGGAAGAGGTAGGGCGGGGGGTTTTTTGCTCTGCAACTCTGCTGTTCCGGGATGGGTGCGCGGGCGAGACGCATGCGTGGTGGACAGGCGGGCGTGGGGGCTCGGGGCTTTTTCCTTTGTAAGTTCGTTTCCACCACCAGAATGGAACGATGAGATATGGACGGCGAGGCTGCATGGGCGAAGGGGTGTCTTTTCGGTCGCGCGGCGTTTCTGGGATATGGTCTGGAGAAAGGGAGGGAGGGCGGGTGGGAGGGAGGCAAATATGGTTCACGATGATGATATGACCTTGGTTCCTCAGTCCCATGCATGCATGGGGAAAGGGTCTGAGGAGGGGCGGGGGGTGCAATGCGTGTTTTTCAGCGTCTTCTCGGGAGAGTCGTTCCGGTAATGCGTTGGAGAAAAGGGGGGATGGAGGGGGAAGGGATGAAAAGGGATGGGCTTCGCACTTCGCGTTGGGGTCTTATGTTTCCTTCCACAAAAGTAAGAGGGGAGGAGGTGGGGGGAGATGATTCTCGGTAGGGATAGTGAGGGTTGACGAATGTAGTTGAATGGCTGCTTGTGAATGTCGGGATGATGTTCATGATCATGGTGCTATACATTGTCTTGGCTTGCCTTCCTCCACCAGTCCAGTCCATGTCGTCCTG
>NAJQ01000163.1:0-17637 GCA_005059865.1 Friedmanniomyces simplex
TATATTACTCTTTGCGACTCATACATCCACCATCGGACAACCTGTCACACACGCACGACAACCGCTACCAGAGCACTTCAGCATGGCGAGCTACGAGATGGAGGACGACGCGCCCCCGACCGAGGACCAGGGCAAGAAGAAGATCAGCTTCCGCTTCTGTCGCGAGTGGTGAGCACCCGCTGTAATGCTCGTCAGTGTTACCATCTACTGACACAACACTGCAGCTCCAACATGCTCTACCCGAAAGAGGACACGATCAACAACAAGCTCATGTTCAACTGTCGCATGTGCCGCTACAGCGAGGACGCGGATGTGACGTGCATCTACCGCAACGCGCTCAAGGAGGAGATCGCCGAGACGGCCGGCAATACGGACGACGTGGAGGATGATCCTACGGTGGGTGATGACGATGAGCTCACTGACTTCAACTACGGTTCGGCGATGGAGATGGAGGACGTGCACGGGGAAGAGACGGTGCCCGAGATGTGCACGCTCTGCGGGAAGGAGATCCTGTGCCCGACATGCGGGCGACCGAGCTCGAACATGATCGCGCTGGAGACCGACGACCCGGACGATGCGCAAGATTCGCAGACCGAGGAGCAAAAGGTGGATGAGGAGCGGAGGGAGCGTGCACTCTCCGGCGCTGGCTTGGTGCGCTCTTGAAGCTGGCAAGAGCTGGGTCCGGGATCGATCACCAGCCCACTGAGTGTATGCGCAACCTGTCTAGCAACACCTGCTGACAGTCACGGTATGTAACAGCTCCCACGCACAGACAAGGAACAGTGTCCCAAATGCGGCGAGCGCAACGCCGTCTTCTTCCAGAGTCAGCAGCGCACGGCCGAGACGGGCATGGTACGCTGGCCTTGCTGCACACTTCCCGCACAGATTACACAGCTTACACTTCGTCTAGGCGCTCTTCTTCGTCTGCTGCGAATGCAAGAACGTGTGGTCAACGCTCAATCGAGGGCAATAGAATAGCTCCGATCCAGCACCGATCACTTCGCCTATTACGTCGCCGACCAAGGGCCGCGGGCGCGCTGATAGTGGCATGAATGAGAAGTTTACGCAGGAGCGAATCACGAATGATTTTGATGTCTCCTCGCCGATGGACATGGACTCTGCGGCTACGAATAACAGTGGGGTTTCGTCGCCTATCGCGTCGGATCATGGAGGCGTTTTGGAGCGCGAGGAGGCCTGAAGATAGCTTACGACAACAGTACAGTAATCGTAATTCTTGCAGCATGTTCCCTCTCAGACGCAGCGTGATGAGTCGAGACGTACTGAACTGTCGTCTGCGCTGAGTAAATGTTGGTAGATTGAGCCAAGCTGACAAGCGTACCTTCCCACGACGGCTGATTACACCGCCATTATCGCCATTTCCCACGCTACACTCAACAGCACATCATCTCCTCATACCGGTCGTCACAACCCCAGCCCGCCTCACGCGCCATCACCCCAGATACCCACAACCCCCATCACGAACCCAGCCCCACTAACACCCATCCTCAAAAACTCGATCCACTGCTGATCCCTCGCCCTCTTCTCCACTTGCTCCCCATTCACCTCCCCGACCTCATCCTTAACCACCCGCTGCCGCATACTCTTATCCATCGCAAAGTTCAGCGCTCCGCTCGAGGCCGCGATCAGCGACGTCCATAGCAGGTACGGGTGCCGTGTACGTGACGGGGAGAGGGCGAAGGCCAGGCCGAGGGAGAGGCAGGAGATGGTGCTCAGGGCGGTGATGTGCAGGGTTGCTAGGCGCGCCGTTTGGCGGAGGGTGTACGCGGCGGGTTTGGCGCTGGGGAGCGTGAGGAGGGAGGGGAGGGATTGGGTGGAGAGGGTGTAGGAGACGCCCTGGAGGCGGGTCAGTGGCCGAGATTGGTGGGTGCGGGTGGAGGACGTACGGTCAGTAATCCGAGGCTGATGGTGCCGACGAACTTGAACAAGGCTATTGAGGTCGGCATCGTTGCTGGTGCTTATGCTTCCGTGCAGCTGTGTTTCGTTGTGGTACCTGAGCAGGCAAGCAAGCAAGTGACAAGCTCGAGAGCACTGCTGACGTCGGAGTCGAGCTCATCGCCGCCGCCGCATGATGTGACCCTTGCGTTGCCGCCGGCCGCAAAACACCCCACACCTTCCCCATTCGGTGTAACACTTCACCTCGGTCCAGCTTACATACCCGTATATATGTGTATTGGTGATTATGCTTGCATTTACGGCAGTACGAATGAAAGGTTTATAAGACGAGCCATTGAGTAGCCAGACCTTCCTTCCTGCATTTCGCACTGATAACTTAGCGCACCGGTTCGGAGGTCTCGCACGCTGAGTAAGACTGGTACGGCCGAGTGGCAGGACATAAGAGTATCAAACACCCTCGGATGAGGAGGAGCCCTTGCTCTCCATCTCTCAGATTTCCGCGCCCGCGCCGACGTCGACAATCTAGGTTGCACCCGAGTAGTACCAACCGCGAAGACGTCCCCTCGTGAGACTTGGTCCATACCCACCATCCAGCGCCCAGAATCACCGAAAGCATGCCCGTCTCACGCGAGACCTTCCTGTCCAATGTCTGGCGCGATGGCATTTTCAAAGACAAAGTCCTCTTCTGCACCGGCGGCGCTGGCACCATCTGCTCGATGCAGGTCCGTGCCTTCGTCGCACTAGGAGGCAATGCCTGCATCACCGGCCGCAACCCCGAGAAAACCGAGAAAGGCGCCGCAGACATTGCGAGCGTCCGACCAGGAGCCAAAGTCATCGGTATCGTTGCCGACGTTCGGGACATGAAAGCCATGGACGCGGCGGCCGAGCGATGCGCGGCGGAGCTTGGGAGTATCGACTTCGCGATCGCAGGCGCAGCAGGCAACTTCCTAGCACCCATGTCGCAACTAAGCTCGAATGCGTTCAAGACGGTCATGGAGATCGACACCCTAGGCTCCTTCCACACCGCGAAAGCTGTCCTACCTTACCTCGTGCAAAGCGTGCAGAAGCACAAAAACAGCGGCAAAGCTCAGCCCACTGGAACCGGCGGTCGTATCATCTTCATCTCGGCCAGCTTCCACTTCCGCGGACAACCGCTGCAAGCTCATGTCATGGCCGCCAAAGCCGCGGTAGATCAGATCAGCTCCTCCGTGGCGATGGAGTACGGACCGCACGGTATCACGAGCAACGTCATTACGCCAGGCCCCATCGCGGGAACGGAGGGAATGGAGAGGCTGTCGAAGTCGGATGAGCGGAGTGTGAAAGAGAGCAAAGCGAAGATCCCTGTGGGACGATGGGGAGAGGTGAAGGAGATTGCGGACGCGACGGTGTTCCTGTTTTCGGAAGCGGGTAGTTATGTGAACGGGCATGTATTGGTGGTTGACGGTGGGCAGTGGAGGACGACGGGGGCGGACATGGGGAGTACGTGGAGGTACCCGGACTTCTTTCTGTCGGGTGCTGCTGTCGAGGGCGTAAAGGGAGGGAAGAAGTCGAAGTTGTGAGCATTGCTGCTTGGTTTGCCTCGGAGTCTGATATGGATAAGACGAGATATCCCTCACGGTTCCTGGATGCAGACGATTTTGGTCGCGTTACCTTTGTATCGCATAAGTGTGATATAGTTCTACAGTCACCACAAGCTGTACTCATGAATTTCCCGATCGTGTCCAGCATATCCTTCGTGTGTTTTGTATGTCCATTGCCAAGAGTCGCCGACACCTGCAACTCTGAAACTACCCGGGCCGTGCATTCCTCTCGGTCTAAGCCTCTTCAGGACGCTTCAGCTTCGACCTAGCTTCGTATTTTAGGCCCCTTTCGCTCCTCTTCGCGATAACAACCGACCCGTCGGACCCCCTACACCACCCTCTACCACAGCTTATACGCCGGCATGGCGCGCGTGTCGTTCGGCTCACGAGCTGGCGGCGCAAGCGACTACCTCGCCAATGGCACCTCCGCCTACCGCCAATCGAACGTCAATGGCGTGTACGCCTCGCTACAAGACCTGACTGACGCGCTCAAACGCGAGGTGGAAGAGTGTACACAAAGCGAGTTACCCGAGCTCACGACATGCGAACTCTCGATACAGGAGGATGCGATACTACCGCTGTTACGACCGGCTATCGGCCCATACTCGGACAGCGGCGAGCACGACCTGCCGGCGGAGTACAAGACGGTGTTGACGGATGGGACGGAGAATTACCCGGGTGTGACCTCCGTACTGCCCAAAGCCACGGTCGCCAGCATACTTGCGGCAGCAGAAGGACAGCCACGGCAGATTGTACAGCGCGCCGCTTCCCGCGCGATCGTGCAGGCACTCGAGGCGACGGATGGCTTCAAGTACAGCTTCAACAACGCGTGGGCGGCGAAGGACGAGGGAGGCTTGCGCTTCTCACACATTTGCCAGGACAGCATGCAGAATAAAGACAGGCATGCCAATGGCTTCACCAAGACGCAGAAACATTTGAAGACTCCAGGCGAGGGTGAGAGGGGGCCGAGGAAGCCTACGTACGATTGCAAGGGCAGCGTGAGCGTTAAGTTCAGCTCCACGAGACGGCGCGTGGACGTCTACTATCGACATTATGCCATCCATTCGGCCGTGGCTGATCGAAGACCGGCAATGAGGCCAGTACCTGTACACAAGCCAAAGGCTGCTCAGTCCAGTCTCCCTGCTAAGCTCTACGCGGAGCTCGCACCTCCCGAGCCAGATACAGGCGGACTTCTTGGCGCATTGCAGGATCAGAGGGGGGCGTTTGCGAACGCGCAGTCAGCAACGTCGTCCACAAGTCGGCCGGAAGCCTCCAGCACCGGCAAGTCGCTAAAGCGCAAACGTGCGTTCGACGTGCCAGCACCGAGAAGAGATCCCAACAAGCCGCTCTCACTCCTCGAACTTCTTCAGCAAAGCGAAGGTGCGAAGTCTCCGACTGCAACGGAGAAAGCAGAAATCAAGCCGACAGCGCACACCGCCCTACCGCCTCCCATCGACTACAATCTACCTTCATGGCAAGCTCCAGCGCCACCGCCTCCAGTCCCAATCGCGGCACCACCGGCCACTGGTAAGGGTCCGACCCCGTATGGCGGTTGGAAGGGTGCTCCGTACCCACCACCATACCAGCCACAACAACATCCGCGAGGCGCCTCTGGGCAGACTGCACCAGTGGCGATACCAAGAATTCAGTCAGGTTACCACACTAAGCCGACGCCGCAAGCGTATCAGGGCTTACCTTCAGGTAAACAACACCCGAAAGCACAGGGCTTGTTCTCGACGTTGAAGCCCGTCCGGAAGGAGGATTACGGGAGCTTCGAGCCGCATTTTGTGGTTTACAACGGCCATCGCGCCAAGACCAGTTGCTATAGCTGTCGTGTCAGCAAGCGGAAGGTTGCTCGCCACTCGCCCGGTCTGACCCGCCTCATATCGCTGACCAACGATGAGTAGTGCGATGAAGGGAAACCCATATGCAGCGCTTGCGCCCGCTCCGGCAAAGTCGAATGTGTGTACGAGCACGCGCCCAATGTACCCGCTCGCGCGCCGGGCTACGGATCGAACTACCCGGCCCAGCAGCCGCAGCAGGGCACGCCGAAGGCACAGAACGTACAGTCGACCATGGCACCGGCTCAGCAAAGTCCTGGTACGGGACAGAGCCTAGGCTCGACGCAGCAGAGCTACCGGACCGCGGCTCCTGTGACGCCGGCGTATCCTATGGGCTCTGCATCCACGCAGGGATATGCCACGGCCGCCTCGTCGCAGACATTCGGAGCCATGACCCAGTCGCAGTCGGCGGGCGGGCAGGCGAAGGAGGGAAGTCCGGATCCGTGGTACCCGAGGAGGTGATCTGGATGCTTGCTCGTGCTCGACGCGGATTGGTTGAGTGTGAACGGAGTGTGCTGGGCGGAGGCATTACTGACTCCTGTGCTTGAGGCAAGAAATGAGATGTATGATCTATGATGCTTGTGAGCAGCATTACGCTGTGAGTATAGTCCTCGAGTATCAACGCCATGACAGACATGTCTCGATAACGTGAACAGCTATACCTATCTTTGAAGCATCCTTATCAAGCCATATGCCCACATACCTTTTGAAACAAGAATACCATTGTGTACCATTGTGGATACGACAGCTCTCTCCGCTCTCCGGATGATCGTGTTGTTGTACCGAGGCCGAGTACACCGGCGTATGAGGCCCTCGATGACTCGGGGAAGCTTGTCATCGGAGAGTGTTGATTACGACTGGCCTATCCTCCGTGGCAGCTTTCTCCGCTCTCCAGACTGGTGTGTTGTGGCATCAAGGCCGTATACAGCGGCGCACGGGTTCTCGGTATTGAGGAAGGCATGCCCAACAGTCCTGCGAGACCCGCGTCCCCGGGATACTGGTATGGCCCTGAGGCAAAGTACAGCGGCTTGTGGACTCTCCGTGGCTTGGGGACGCGTGTCATTGGGCCTCAGGAGTTCGGAGTGCTGCAATGCACAGGTGCCGCCGGATAGCAAGCCTCCAGTACCCGGCAGTTCGTTGAGTAGCTGATGGCCCGCCGGGCATACCGCCATCATGGTCGTGGTCGTGGATGGGAGACCGTAATTCCGCCGTGTGCAGCTCACTTCGAGGCCATGCTTCACTTCTGCTGCCACGCGGGAGTTGCGCTTGCATGTGCCTCTGCAGACGAAGTATAAGTATTTCGCCATCCACCACTTCCCTTCCTCTTCCTTGCATCCACCTCCATCATACCAACACGGCGAAGGAGCCCAGTGCCTCTACCAAAGAACAACATGGCCTTCGGCAATGCCCATTCGACTCGGGTGGTCGGCTTGCCGAGACGGAGACAGCCGCCGAGCGCGACTGCTTCGACTGCAACCGAAGTGCAACTGCAACTGCAAGAGCACCAGGTAGGCCGCGTCACCCTCAACGCTTTTTTCGAGGAAGGAGGACTGACACCACCACTGCCTGCCAGCCGGGAACGCCGATCATTTGACCTCATGACTGCCTCGAACACCCAGCGACTGCCAGCTCAGTGGTGTGACTGCCTGCTGTTCCTCCTCTACCAGGCTCAAAGGGGGAATGCCCGCTGCTGTGCATGCCTCCTGCAGCGGGTGAGCACCTTCTCACGCGACCAAAGTGGGAATACTCGGTGCTGTACATGCCTTCCGCAGCGGACACGCACCTTCTCACCCGGATGGAACGGCATGCCCGGACCCGTACACCCCTTCCTCCGCAGCCGCGCACCTGCTCGCCCGGAGGACTCCACCGCCCTGCTGCTCCCCGAGAGCCTGCAGTTCCCTGCTTTTTAGGTGGACCCCTCAACAGACCAGCTTGGGGCACGGTCCCGCCCCAGAACTTATATGTTTTGAGATTCCCACCTCTCAAGTTCCTCTTCTCTTCATACCACATCCGAACACTTTTTCTGCTCAGCATCCAACCCAACCCGCTCAGCATACCAACCAAGCAACCCATCCAAGCACCCATCCGAGCAACTCATACCACCTCGACTTGCTTCTCATCCAACACTCAACAACCCTTCCACCCAATACCAACCGTCAGTCCTCACCCTCCCTCACCCTCCCTTCACCTGACCTCATCATGCTGACTTTTCCTTCACAGAACCACAACAACCCAACAAGATGCCTTCGATCTTCAAGCTCGCCATGGCCGCGGCCACCCTCTTCGGCGTCCTCACCGCTGCCAACCACAACCCATCGGTCGATTTCGTCCGCTTCTCCCAGCCCAACTGCCCAGCCGACTACCAGATTGGCAGGCACGCGGTCGACCTTGACGGCAATCAATGTCATACATTCCCGGCCAGCACCCCGCCCTTCGAATCGTTCAAAACCATCGGCATCATCTCCAAAATCCAAGGCACCCACGAGAAATTCTGCCACATCGTCATCTTCGATCAGCCCAAGTGCCTCGGCCATGCCTTCAGCATCAACGATCTCCTCGGCGCCCACGAGCAATGTGCAAACGTACCGAATCTCCACGGCATGTCGGCCAAGCTTGTCTGCGAGAAGCGACCAGTCACGACCTTGACGAGCAGCATCCCAACCACCACCAGCACCCCGACCAGCACCTCGACCAGCATCCCCGCCCCATCGTCCACGACTACTACTACGGTAGCGGTCCTGCTGCCAACCTCGACCATCACCGCTACCGCCGAGATGACGACCATGACCCTGTCGGCGATGTCCTCCCCGTGCACCCACGGGTGCAGCTGAGCGTGCTGGGGGGCAGTACGAGAGCGTGGGGGCGGCGTGGTGGCACGGAGATGCCGGCGTTTTGTTGTTCTTATTGATTGACACTCCTTTGTTGTCTTGGTTTTGCTTTTTTGCTTTTTTGCTTTTTGCTTTTTGATTTTGTAATTAGGTGTAGCAACTGTTGCTGCCATCTCACCGTCCCTTCCTCTCTCATCGCTCGCGTCGTGCTATAACGCAGCTCATGACCTTTGTCACGGGTCGGAGATGCTTCCAAGTCGTCATTTGCTGTTGGCTCTTGCCAATACCTCGCCGTCACTTCCGCACTTTTCGATCGCATCTTCCTGTAACGCAGCTCATCATCATTGTCGTACGTCGGAGATACTTGTCAATTGCCGTGCCTCTCGCCATCATCTCGCTGTCCGTTCCACTCTCATCAGTCCTATCTTGCTGTAACGCAGCTCATCGTCACTGTCGCGGTACGGAGATACTTGTCAACTACAACACGTACTATCCCTTTTGCTACTATCTCCTTGTCGATTTCACTCTCATCTGTCCTATCTTGGTGTAACGCAGCTTTTTGTCGTTGTCGTACGTCGGAGATGCTTGCAATCGCCGCCTCATTTGCTACTATCTCGCTGCTATGTTACATCCACTCCCGTCGACCGCGTCTTCCTATACCGCGGCTTATTGCTATTCTCATGCTTCGGAAATGCTTCTTACTTGTCACTTATCGTCCCTCCTGCCACCATCTCGATAGCCCTTCTTACCTCGATCAACCCCGTCGTACGATTACAGCTGCGTGATGTGGCTTTACGTATCGGAGATGCTATGCAAAAGCTGACCTTATTGTCAGTATCTCGCCGTAAACCTCATTCTCATCGGCCCTGTCTACCTATACACTTGCTTGAGGCTACTGCTGGGCTCAGGAGATGCTTGTCACTTCCTACTCCTGTCTTCGGTATCTCGGCGTTAGTTTCTTCCCCCCCATTGGCCTGTCGTACCTATACAGCTGCTTGGGGCTATGGCTATACGCTGGAGATGCTCGCCACTTGCTATTCCAACTGCCCGTATCTCGCCATCATTTTTATGGTTATCGACCCCGTCGTCTCGATACGGTGATTATACGCTCTCGGTGTGCCGCGGAGATGTTTGTTGCATGCTGTTCCTGTTGTTAGTATCTCGCTGTCAAGTTAATTCGCATCGGCACCGTCATGAGCTATACAGCTGCATAAGGCTATTGCTGTGCGCTGGAGATGCTTGCTACTTGCCATTCCAATTGTCAGTATCTCGCGGTCAAGTTGGTTCTCATCGGCACCGTTATAAGCTATACAGCTGCTCGAGACTATTGCTGTGCGACGGAGGTGCTTCTTGCCTGCTGGTCCTGCTGTCAGTATCTCGCCGTCAACAGCCTCCACATCAGCTTGGTTATGTCAATGTAGTGGCTTGGTGCTATTGTTGGGCAGCGGAGATCTCGTTACCTGGCGTTCCTACTGTCAGTGTTTCACCGTTGAGATACTCCATACCGGCGCCGTGACACCAATACAGCTGCTCGATGATCTCGTTATGCGCAGGAGAAAATTCTTATCTGCTGTCATCGTCTCGCCGACTCTTCTCAGTCCCGTCAATCTTTTCGTGTTATACCGCTGGATGTAGCACTATCGTACATCGGAAATACTTGCAGCTTGCTCTCGCCCCGTTTTCGACTCTCCTCTATATCATCATATCCATCGCGCTTTTTCCCAGCGTGTTTCACTACTGTACATCCTCGCACGTCAACTATCACTCCTTGCGGCGCCACATGCTGTCACCAGGCTTAATCTCCACGACATTCTCCAACGAACCCACTCCCTGGTCAACGTTTTTCGCTTGAGCAATCCCCATTACCTTCTCATCCAAGTGGTGCACAACGTAGGCCGAGCGCAAGAAGGATTGATTCAGCCCGAGGGTGCCATCGTCAGCGTCGTCAGTGGCCATCAGCCGGCACAGTCTGCTGCCATCGGCTTCAAGGTCCTCGTCAGGAGCAAATAGTTCCGACAGCTTCACTGAGATCCGAGAGCTCTCCCCCAAGCCTCCGAACTCGAAATCCATACTGCCGACCGGGATTTTGTCGCATACTTTATGGAACGTGTTGGCGCCCTCTTCGAGCTCGTGCGCCCCTGTTGCCTTGAGGACCGCCTTGAAAATGTTTTCCGAGAGGTCCGTCAATTCTGACCCACTATCCAGTAAAGCAACGCTGTTGAAGGTGTCTGAAGTGATCTTCTTGGTCGTGCCGCGGGAGTCGGTGAAGGCTACGGAGCTGACATTGACGTTATAGCCTGTATAGGTTCCCCAAAGCGGATTCTGTTCCATTGGCAGCACGGTGAGAGGACCTTCGTATTTGGCAGGATCATAGCCTCCAAAAACCAGGCTGCCCGATGAGGCATCGTTGTGACCTAGAGACAAGCTGAAAGACCGAGTCCGAATGCCCTGTTGTTTCATAACGTCCAGGATCTGCGTATCGCCCGGGACGACTTCGACTTTGCCACTGTAATTTGCCGGGTACTTTAGACTGAGGCCGATCATCCCATATCCTTTAGGATAATAGCTTTCCTTTTTCGTAAGCCCGATCGTGAGATTCTCAACCACAAAAGGTTTGTGGCCTAAGTTGCTGGGGAGAGATCCTATGCGGAAGCTGTCGGTGAAATAGTCTCCTTGAACCTGCGCGCCATCTCCGTACAACGCCTGGAAGCCGCTCTGATTGAGCAAAGTGTAGCTGTCCGACTGAGCTGGATCGAAGAACGCGTGGCTGTTAGCACAGCCCGAAGGTGAGGAACCAGGCAGACAAAGCGCGTCCTTATCGTTGGTCCAAGTAAGCGGGCTTCCTGTATCAAGAAAGAGCGAGGCAGACTGAGGAGGCGTGCCCATGGTGACGTTGACAGTATAAAAATGTTTCGACGGATGGCCGATGGGAACATACACGACCTTGGGGGCGATGCGGTGTTGCGGAGAGGGGAGCGCGAGTGCCATGGCGGCCAGGAAGAAGAGGAGGAGGACACGCATGGTTGCCCGGCGTTCGATGGTGTTGTCGGTGTCTCCGCAGTACGGTTTTTCTTGATGCTCCGGTATCGTGCTATGGCGGCAGTCGACGAAAAATTAACGAACTTGAGATTACTACCACAGCGAGAGAGCGAACCGTATTTAAGAGCGTCTATGTGACTACTGGAGTCCTCGTTGAGACGCCAAAAAACCTCTAGCTTGGTACAGCGTATAGTGGCAATCACATGCTTATGCTCAACAGCGGGCTTATGGACCTTTTCGATGGTCGTCTTCATCAAATGTGCTACATCCGGTATGAAGGTCCGTGTCGATCTCCACGACTTCGAACTAACAGCAGCGCCGATACAATTCGATGATGCTCTACTAGGGCGTATTCTTTCGGAGAGGATGAGGATGACTGCACAGGACAGGATACTCTCTGGTATAGAGGAAATCACCTTTGACTGTACGAAGCTGGGGTCGCGGCGAAGTCCTCGGATATTGAGTTTAGGTTAAGCTCAGCGGGCTAGGTTCGCGGCCCGAGTGGGTCTCCCGTGGCTTTATCCCTGCGAAGTGGGTCCTCCAGCTGTTTTCAGTTGGTCATACCCCTGTGGCGCTGCAAGCAAATAGTGGTGTACATTTTCAAATGACTTGGTTTTCTTTGCGAAGATAACACACCGCCGTGTGATGGCGTCAAGATCGTGGTATCATATTCTTAGCGAGCACTGGAAGTACGAACAGAGCTACGAACAGCCATCTTGCAGCGATCCCCGTCGCGCTGCAGCGCCCCCGCGCTCTGGTATCGGCCATCGGCATGGCCCAGGAGCGCTTCAGAAGGCGAGTCCACTGTAACGCAGCGCCCTCATACTCAGGTTGATCGCCACCAGCACGCTTAGAATACCGGCGTCTCCGCCGTATCCCTGCGCCCTCGTGCCCCAATATCTGCCGCCAGCACGCTCGTCCGTAGCCATCTCGAGCAAGCCACAGCGCCACCTGCTCTCATGTCGGCCGCCAGCGACATTGAAGCCCTCTCCATATTCCCGCACAGCCCCATGTCCTTCCGCACCTCCCGCCAGTAAGAGAGTACCCATCTCAGCCGCACCTGCCTGCTGTCAGTAGGGCAACGACACTCATTCGTGCCGACATCTCCCCAAGCCGGCACCCCTTTGGTGGTGAGCAGGCTCAGCTCCAGGGTTTAGACGGAGAAACTGGGGCGTGGGGACGTAGTGAAGCTGTTGATACAATGAAGCTATCTCCCGCCTTCGCTCGGACTCTCCAACCATCGTCCGCAAGCCATCCAAGCGTTGAACGCGAAGAGACTCAGGCCCTCTCTTATACCCCGGTGTAGAACGTTCACCCTTCACCCTTGACCCTGGATCACCAGATCAACATCCGCTCACGCGCTTCGCCCTCATCTCCCCCTATACCTCCCTCCACCCCCACCAAACCCCCCATAACCACCCCTCCCTCGCCCCCTGAAGCCCCCTCGACCATAGCTGTCCCCTCCCACCACCCCAAAACTCCCCCTATCCGCCCCACCATCCACCAACCGATCCCCGTCCTCGAACGTGTACCGCCTCAACCCGCCGCCATACCCCTCCCCGACACCATCACCCGCACGAGCACCATCCCAATGGCGACTAGTTTCCTGCTCCAAGATTTGCAGGCGGGAGGTAGCGAGCTCGCCAGGCTTTGGCAGGTAGTATAAGTGAGGTTTCGTGGTCGTGCACAAGAAAGTCTTAGCAAGGGTGGTGAAGGAAGAGGCCGAGGGACCTGTGGTTGGGTTGGCGGAGACGGAGACTGCGGGCTCGTCGTTGCCGGGGTGCAATTCTCGGGGTTCGGCGGATTCTCGCGCGGTGGGCGCTTGTGGAGGTGGGAGAGCGGTTTGCGATTGAGATGGTCGCTGGTGCAGCGTTCCATTACCACGCGGCCCAAGTGGAGCATTCGGCATCCCTCCACCCGCACCCGCGCCTGCTGCAATACCCATACTCCCCTGCCTTCCCACCCCAACCCTACCGCCTCCGACGATCTCCACATGCTGCACCGTAGGCCCCTCCCCCAAGCCCTCGTACACAACCTCCCATCTCCTAGCGTCCCTTCTACTAGTGCCCGCCCTCTCCTCCACCTCTATCCACTCTGCGACTTTATCCTCAGGCACGAAATCCACCCACAAATCCTTCCGTGCCGGCTCATCGGGGAAGACCGTCCCGTGCAAAGCAGCTCTTACGCGTGTAGACTCTTTGAGGGTCGAGAAGACGGCGAAAGCGTGTGTTCTCAGTACGTCGAGGTGGAATGTGTCGATTGAGGAGTCCAGGGTATCGGAGCCGGAGAGGGCTATGAGGTGATCGCGGAGCTGCGCGGGTTGCAGCGGCCGGATGAGGTCGCGGATGTAGAGGGCACGGGTAGCCGGGTGGATTGCGCCGGGTTGAAGTTCTCCTCGAGGCGCTGTATCTGGTGCGACGGATTGGTCTGCCATGGCTACATCTTCGGTATCGATGTCGCGCACGTCGTCGCTGGTGCTGTAGGGATTCATTGTCTTCTCTGCGTCTTCCGTGCCAGTATCCACCGCTTCACCTAGTTGTACAGGCGCATCTTCGACGACGGCATCCTCCGAAAGCTTGACAGAGTCCGCAGCAGCCTCTTCAGCAGCCTTCAGCTTCTTACTCACCGTCTCTTCACTGAGCGGCGGCGTCGGACTACGTCTCTTGCGCTTCCGCGACTCCGATGAAGCGTCTTCGAGCATACCAGAGGGTTGCTGAGGTGTCGCGAGCTCGGAGGTTGGTCTGCTGGAGACGGGCTCGTCGGCCTCGAGGATGGTGGGTTGTTGCGGTGTCGTGGTAGGGGCAAGCTCGCTGGTCGCATCAGGTAGCGCATCCATATCCTGCGCGTTTGCATCCTCCTTCGCCGCCGCCGCCGCCTCCACCTCCGCGACGGCAGCCTCTACCTTCTCCGCCTGAATGCCAGTCTCCGCCTCCCCTGCCCCGACACCCTCGCCCTCACCATGCTTTTCCTCAGCCGCTTTCATCTCCGCCTCATCGCCGTTGCCATTCTCTGGCGGGTCCACCGCGACAGCACTACCACTTACTTCCGCATCCCGCTTCTCCAGCGCCTCAATGATCGATTGTTTGCGCGTTAGACCCGTAGTGGGAATTCCGCGCTCCTTGAGCAAGTCTTTGAGCTCGACAACTTTGAGCTTGCTGTATTCGGTCGCCATTGTGGTGTGTGCTGGTTAGTGATGCATTGGTGAGTGATGTTGAAGTGTCGCGTGAAGAAGATGCGGAGACAGACACAGACGTCAGAGCTCGATTTGGTGGCCTCAGGCAGCATTTTTGGGCGGACGACAAGTGGGTTGTTGACATGGGATGAGGTGAGTGTGTGCTATGCTGCGCTCCCGACCACACTCACACCCTGCTGTACATTCCTAGATCCGCCAGCGGGCAAGTACCCTATCCATCACCCCCCGGTCGCCACCGCCAACACCGCCGCCATGAGCAAAATGTGGGAAGTCGACCCGGAAACGCGGTCCAAACTCCTCGAGATCCAGAAGAAGAACGAGAACAACAAGTGCGTCGACTGCGGCGCCCCATCACCTCAATGGGTACGTTAACATCTGCCCCCTCTTCTCTGTAACACACTTCAGGCTCACGTGTCCCGCTTTCTCCTAGATATCCCCCAAATTCGGCATCTTTTTCTGCCTGGCTTGCTCCGGAATTCACCGCGGCCTGGGCGTGCACATCTCCTTCGTGCGCTCCGCCACCATGGACGCGCTCAAAACCAACGAAGTTCGACGAATGGAGCTTGGCGGCAACAGACCGTGGAAAGACTTCTTCGACTCCCACTCCTCCAACACGATTACCGGGAGGGACTTCGAGAGCTGTACGATTGGAGAGCGGTATGATAGTGAAGCAGGGGAGGAGTGGAAGGATCGCTTGACGGCAAAGGTCGAGGGGACGGAGTATGTACCCGGCAGCAGCGCCAAGCCTGCAGCACGTCCGAAGCAGGCTACGGTGGAAGACAGCAACGATACACCCCTAGGATCTGGCCGCAACACACCATTCTCCCGTGTCACATCCCCAACCCAACGCACCGCTTCACCCTCCCAGAAGTCCCGTAATGAGGCTTACTTTGCACGCATGGGCAACGAGAACGCCTCCCGCCCGGATAACGTCGCCCCGGCACAAGGAGGCAAATATGCCGGCTTCGGATCAGCACCTGCGCCCGGCACCTCAAATATCACTGGCGGCAGTGTTCCAAGTGCAGACGACTTTCAAAAAGACCCCGTGGCAGCCCTGACAAAGGGGTTCGGCTGGCTCTCCAGCACCGTCTCCAAACAGGCAGCTACGGTACATAAATCGTACATCGCACCCTCCGTCAAATCCTTGCAGGAAGGCGAGTTAGCCGCTCAAGCCCAACGACTCGCCAGCCAAGGCCTCAGCACAGTGCAATCCGGTACGCGCGGCTTAGGCGAGCAATTCAACAAATTCGTTGACCCTGCCGCGGACCATCCAGGAGCCGCCAGCGCCGGCAGATCACGAGGAGGCGGTGGTGCTGGTGCCGCTCCGCCAGAGAAGAAGGATTTCTGGGATTCTTTCGGACAGGATCCTAATGGGCCTCCCAAGGAGAAGAAAGAATTTTGGGATGATTTTGCTGGAGCAGCGGAGACGGCCGCGCAGCAGAAGGGCGGCAACGGGAGTAGTATTGGCACAAGCGCGATGCGGAATGGTGGTGGAGGAGGTACTGGTGCAGGTGGTGGGATGGGGAAGGGGCGGAAGGACGAGGATGTGGGGTGGAAGGATTGGTGAAGGGTTGCCGAGTGGCCGCCGATGGGGAGCATACTGAGGGCTGTATCTGGGTTTGTTATCACGTGTGTGTGGGGGGTGGTCATGAGCGAGGTGTCCGGCGTTGCATTTACTCCGTTACGGGAAGACGAATTCAATATATCGCTTTTGTTAGCGTCACGACGATCTATGAGGTCTTGAATGGCCAAGTTACTCGATCAAGTGTCCGCTGATGATGTTCGCAGCGGTTCTGGCGGGGTCGAGCAAATGCTGGCCTCAGATGACAGCCTGCGTTACGGCGGAGGCTAGGTAACGTTTGGGAAGTATTGTTGTGCTAAGGAACTGCCGCTCATACTCGATCTACGCGACAGGCCAGCAGAAGGCAAAGGGGCAAAGGAGGGAGAGCGCCAGACTTATCAGCTGCGGCCGAAGACACTCCGTCTCACCAGTCATTCGGTGGCATCTAGCTACAACGGAAGAAGCTTGAACTTGCCTCATGCGAACTGCGGTGGACGAATGCTCAATACGAATACGTACCGATGCAAGTCTGGCGCTGGATTGGCCGCCACGAAGTCAAGCACCAAGCCTTCACCTGCAACCCCACGTCAGTCAGCACGGCCAGCTGAGCAGTGTCTCACGGGTGCAGTGATTCGTTTGCATGCGCTAGAGTTCTCATTTAGGTAGCTTAGACTTTTCTGCTGTACTCTACCCTACTCAAGACTTGGCCTCCAATTGCGCTTCATCTGATGACAGTCCGGTTGCTGAGCCATTGCCCACTGGATGAGCAGCTCACAAAATCCGATCCTTTCTCCACAGACTCTTCGAAATCCACACCTCTGTTACTCAGTCTTCCCATTATGGCCTTTGGTTGATATCTCCGGCTTCTGCGGCTCAGCAACACCACTCAGCAGCGATCAAGATAGCGCTCGGAGATCAGGTCATCTGCTTTGTGGCCGTGGCTCCTGTGGGTGAGCTTGGAGCGAGCTGGCCGGTCCCTGCCGTCCCGATAGAATCGGGCACGGACCCCTTCTTCCCGGCAACGTTCTCATCTGCAGCTGCTGGAGTACCCCGCTGCGCCTTCTTTCCGCCGGCGTTGTGAACCTCAGGCTGCGGCTGGTGATTTGGATACTGTCGTCCGACTGTTTGCGCAGTAACAACCTCCTGTCGCTGTGCATGCGTCGGTACCCGGGCGCCATACCGTTCCCTAGCTACGCTCGCGAAGAGCTCGCGCACTCCCCGTTCATGAGCTTCCCGTCGGAGTTCCTCTTCTGTAGGTACTCGAGGCGGTGATAGCGGACGGGGAGGGTAATACCTCTTCAAGCCTTGTGGGCCAGTTGCCGGGGTCCAGAACATGCTGCTGCTCTGGCTTATCGGTGTGTGCGAACCTTGCGGGCCCGTGTAGCCGTGGTTGTCGTTCATGAGATCATCGAGGGTGTAGTTTCGCACGGGCTGGGACGTTTGCTCGGGCTGCGGTCTCTGTCCGGGTTGAGACCTCCCATCGCGATCGTGTCGATGCTAAAGGGGATACCTAGGCTTAGTGCGGGGTCTCCGCGGGCCTAGAGGTCCCTCCTCGAGGTTCGGCTGCTCTTTGGGCTGGGCTCTCTGGTTGGGCTCATCCTCCGGGATCAAGAGGCTGCCTTCGTCCATGTGTGCAAGATAATAGAATTCACGAAAGACATTGTTGGAGAAGAGCCATATA
>NAJQ01000163.1:20065-48253 GCA_005059865.1 Friedmanniomyces simplex
GTGTGCGAACCTTGCGGGCCCGTGTAGCCGTGGTTGTCGTTCATGAGATCATCGAGGGTGTAGTTTCGCACGGGCTGGGACGTTTGCTCGGGCTGCGGTCTCTGTCCGGGTTGAGACCTCCCATCGCGATCGTGTCGATGCTAAAGGGGATACCTAGGCTTAGTGCGGGGTCTCCGCGGGCCTAGAGGTCCCTCCTCGAGGTTCGGCTGCTCTTTGGGCTGGGCTCTCTGGTTGGGCTCATCCTCCGGGATCAAGAGGCTGCCTTCGTCCATGTGTGCAAGATAATAGAATTCACGAAAGACATTGTTGGAGAAGAGCCATATACCCTGCAGATAAGAGGTTTGCTGTTCATTGTAAAGTGACAAGGCTCCTAACGGGACAAAAGTGGCGAAAGCCATGGTGGAAGGAAAAACGTGCTTTATCCTTGCACCACGGTCGTAAGCTCGCCACCAGATAGTTCCAGAGTCAGTACGTACATTGTGAAAGGAAGATCCTACGCACTGCGAGGAGGTAGCAGAGGATTGCCCGCCACCATCCAGAGACTACTGAATGCGAGCTTGAGGTCACCGATTTCGGATGAAAGAGCGGAGCTGGTGTGTTTGCATGCACTGCAAAAGGACTTGTTGGGAAGTTGGCAACATTAGACTTTGACGAGCTCACGGCCACATTGTGCTCCTCAAGCGGGTGGGCTCCCATACAGGGGGTAGACACTTGCCGTGGGCGCATCGTCACTTGCTACGGCAGACAGAGCTCGTGTTGGAATGTCATGAGACGATACGCTGTGAGCTCATCTCCGGCATTTTTAATCCACACCGCAGGTAGAGTGTGCTTGTGTGAGGGCCGCGGGGCGCCTTTCTGGGCTCGTTCAGGGTCTTGGCGCAATCGTGGCTTCGGGCCACTCTGGTGCATTGGTAGACCTGGCGAGAGCAAAGTCATAGCGCATTATTTGCTACGCGAACATGGTTTGTCAGAGTTGATGCGTAGTCTCCGTGTGTATCTTGGATTGGGGGAATACTCATAGCGGTGAAAGCAGGATGTCATTGTCGTCCAGTGAATGAGGATCAAAATCACACGCATCGTCAGTGTTTGTGTCGGGGTCGAAGGCGAATAGGAGAGGGAGTAGGTGTAGGTAAAGGGGTGAGGTTGGATTCGGCGGCATGGTCGGGTATCGGAAGAGGGAACGGCACGGGACGGCAGATCTAGCTAGGCCGGAAGCGGCCAGGTCGAACACCTCTCGTCTTTGGCAAGGAAGAATATAAGAACTCTCAGCTTCCGTATAGAGACTTCAAGATTATTTGTGGGAGTTGTAGACCACCAGCGACTCACCTCCGGCTACCCCCAGCTTCTGCACCCGAAGCGCGCCATCACCCATGGCCGGCGAACGATGACATACGCCCACTTCGAGTACTCGCTTCCCAGGACATGAGCTGGAACCTGCTCGAGCGCTTCATCGAGTCGGAGCACTTCAACCGTGACCCCTCGCTGACTGTCGCTTATCTCGCGTAAGTATACTGCATTCCCAGGTCGGTAAGGTGTTGTGGGACTGACATCGGGCAGTCGGTATGCGGACTATGTCGGGATCCACTATGTCCTCTGCTCCAAGCTGCGCCAGTTCGGCTACGAGGAGATTGAGTTCTTCCTGCCGCAGCTATGTCACCTCCTCATATCCATCGACAATGAGTCCATGGCGCTCGAGGAGTTTGTCATAGACCTGTGCGAGGAGTCCGTCAATGGGGCTTTGGTGGTGAGCATATGGCCAGGCCTCTTGGTACTGGGTAGGGCGCTGATGAAGTGCTGTACAGACTTTCTGGCTTCTACAGACGTACCTTCGCGACCTCGCACTCCAGCCGGCCTTGACTGCCTTCCAAACATGCCGTAGGCTATACAACAAGGTACAAAGGATAGTATTCGGCGGCGGCGAGCCTCCGCGAAGAGAGCGTATACAGGAGAACGTACTGCCGGTGACGGTGCTGGCGAGCCTGGTGTTGGCAAGCGTAGGTCTACCACTGTTGCCGCACCATGCCGGACCTCTGGCTATCGCACAAGCTCGGAGGCCACGCCCAATAGAAGATGTCATATCTGAGGCTTTGCCAACGGCGCAGAAACTTGGGAGGAGCGCGACTGTGACAGGAGCAACAAGCACGACGCGACGGGTGAGGTCAGGCTCAAGTGATTCAAAAGACTCTGCCCGGAGGAAAAGGAGGCCGCTCGCCATTCAAACAAGCGTTGCTGCCGCCTCTCACACGCTTCCTAGCTCGCCACTTGTGGGGGGTCGAGGAGTGCCGTCTCATCGACAGTCTTTGGCAGCACGGAATCCTGGCGCCGCGGCGAGCACCGCATCTTTGCCAGAACACAAGAGGTCTATGATACCCGCTGTCAGCTTGCCCACGTCACCCGGCGTTCCGAGACGACCAAGCGAAATGTCACGTCGCCACTCTCACGCAGTACGGCCGACTTTACCCTCCGCTATGTCGCGAACACAGAGAGTCCGAACGTTACGGCAACAATACTTCCGCAGTCAGACTCAGCTGCTAGCCGCGTTGGAAGGCATATCGACGCGACTGGTATCCGTGCCGAAGCCAGCCCGTCTCAGCGCACTACGAGCGGAGCTTGCATTGGTGGCGCAAGATCTGCCAGCAGAAGTCGACATACCACTCATATGCCCAGCCTCACTTGTCGATGGTTCCGCAAGCCGAAGTGTGCATCACCGAATTGTGCGCCTGAACCCAGCCGAAGCGACGAGCCTCAACAGTGCGGAGAAGGTGCCGTACCTGCTGATGCTCGAGGTGCTGAGAGAAGATTTCGATTTCGATCCGGAAAGCGAGCAGAACGTGCAGCTACTTGCCGAGCTCGCATCTGAGAAAGACAAGCCAAAGCGAAGACTTTTTGATACCTCGGACGCCGCTCGTAAAGCTGCGATGCAAGCTCGGCAAGTAGAGATGCCAAGTGATAGTGTGCTGGAACCGCTGAATGGCGATTTGTCAAGTGCGGCACTCCTGCGGGAAGTCGACGGTGAGACTGCGGCACATAAGAGCAGTCCTGACCTGCGCGCCGTCAAGGAACCGCCGCGGTTATCGAGCGGCGTCAGCACACTGTCTTCTGGCGCAAGCCTGCCGACTCCCCGTACTTCGGAAGGCCCGATCAGCAGGTCCAGTAGTCCCGGTCTGCGACCCTCACCATATCTGAAACCCTCGCACCCGAGCCAGCCCGATGTGTCGGCCTTAGCTGATCACATGCGGATGGCTTCGCAGATGCTTGCGCAGCTCGAGATAAGCGCGACGAGACGACCGAAGACTGAAGTCGCAGCGATCAAAGCCAAGATCATTGCCAGCATGCAGTCTTTGGAGGAGCAAAGCTTCCTATCAGACGACGCACTGAGCACGCCCAATTTCGACACAATCATGGCCAAAGCGGACGCCGCAGCTTCCCACGCGGAGCCCACCGATTTCGAGAATGACGATATAGAGGCACCGACGGATCCCAACATCAGCACAGGCAAAGGCGCCGCACGCATGGAGAACGACGCCATGACCGGCGGCATCCAGCGCAGTGGTGACCGTGACGATCCATCAGCTGCCACTTTTGGCGAAGAGTGGGAGCAGAAAAAGGAGCGCATTCGCCGGTCTTCCCCATACGGCTGGGCCAAGAATTGGGACCTCGTGTCCGTCATTGTCAAGACCGGCGCCGACCTGCGCCAAGAAGCCTTCGCCTGCCAGCTCATCGCTGTCTGCTCCAAAATCTGGTCCGAACACAACGTCGACGTCTGGGTGAAACACATGCGCATCCTCGTCACGGGCGAAACGTCAGGCCTGATCGAAACCATCACCAACGCCGTCTCCCTGCACTCCCTCAAACGCAGCCTCACCCTCTCCTCCATCGCCGCCGGCACGAACCCCCGCAAGCGCTTCGCCACGCTCCAAGACCACTACACCAAGACCTTTGGCCCGCCGGACTGCGAAGCCTACCAGCGAGCCCTGGACTGCTTCACCCGCAGCCTGGCGGCGTACAGCACCATCTCCTACATCTTGCAGCTGAAGGACCGCCACAACGGGAACATCCTCATCGATTCCCACGGCCACGTGGTGCATATCGATTTCGGCTTCATGCTCTCCAATTCCCCCGGCAACATGGGTTTCGAAGCCGCCCCCTTCAAGCTGACGCTCGAGTACGTCGAGCTCCTAGGCGGGATCGACAGCGCGGCCTTCGGGAAGTTCAAGGAAATGATGAAGGAGGCTTTCCAGGCGCTGCGGCGGGAAGCCGAGCGCATCGTCACTCTGGTCGAGCTGATGGGGAGGGAGAGCCGGATGCCGTGTTATGGAGGCGGGTTGCCGAGTGTGGTCGCCGCGCTGCGGGCGCGGTTCGTGCTGGAGAAGAGCAAGGAGGAGGCGCGGGAGTGGGTGGAGGATTTGGTGGGGAAGAGCGTGGGGAGTTATTATACGCGGCTTTATGATACGTTTCAATATCGGACGCAGGGGATTTATTGAGGGGTTAGTGGGTGGGTGGGGTGGCTGGTGGATGTGGCGACAGGATAGATGGGTCGGGATCTGGTTGTTGTTGCTGGAGCTGATCGTGCTTCTCGAAATAGTTCGCTGAGAAGCGGCGGTAGGTCCCGCGTTAACGGTCGAGAGAGAGAGAGAGAGAGCGAAGAGAATGACAACACCTGTGCTCATCTTACATCTACGTTCGTACCCAACCACTTCGCACGCACCGCTTCCGCCAACCACCCAGCTCCCACCGCCTCGACGTGCGCCCGCACATACTCTACTAATTCCTTCAAACCCGGCACCTCGTCTTCGTCCTCGTGCGAGTCAGGCTCCGGCTCCACGACAGCCAACAATGCCACCCGAGCAAGCCCGACCACCTGGGCAATCTGACTCTCCACGGCGGGATCGAGGAGTACCAGTCTCGTAGCAGGTAATTCTGCGTGAGCGAGGGAAGCGGTGTAGCAGAGGGTGGGGAGGTGAGTGTAGAGGATTTCTTCTTCTTCTTTGTTGGAGGAGAGGGGGCGGAGGAGGAAGACGGCTGCTAGATGTAGGGGGGCAAGAGTTTTGGGGATTCTATGATTGGGGTGGAGACTGCTTCGGGCAGGGGGGTGACTGGGGCGAGGGTTTGAGGTGGTGGAGAGGGCGGAAAGGGCTTCTAGGTGGAGGTGGATGCTGTTGAAGCCGAGGAGGACGTGGGAAGAGACTTTGGGTTTGGGGATGGTCAGTTGAGGGTCGGGGACGATGTTCTCGGGATCGGAGATGATGTTCTCGGCATCCGGGGCGACAGTCTTGGACGCTGTGGCTTGGCGTTTCCGTTTCCGACTCCAACTGCCTTTGGATTTTGGGAGGTGGGATTGGTGCTCTCCGAGTGGGCTCAACAGACTGCTCGGAGTAAGTATGGAACCTGGCTGTAGGTGTCGTGAGGGCGCAACGATCTACCTCACCAGGAGCTGGACTATGGTATCATGGTGAGGCTGGGGGCTCTTCGCGCTTGGGATGTCAGTTGATTCGGTGTAGGTTATGTTGCACCGGCGTACATGGTGGGCCTCGTATAGGGCGAGTCTGTCCGATAGATGGGCTTGTGGAGTTTGCTCTTCTCGGCCATATCTTGTCGCCTTGAAGCGAGTATAGGGTGGATATGATGGTGTTGTTGTGAATATATGTAGTAGTTGTCGTTGCCATGTCGTCGAAAATTGAGCGCCTGAGGCAGCAAGGCCTCCTAAGTATGATGTCACGCCCCACTTATCTTTAGGCTACGACCGCCACTTTGACCGAGCGTCCAAGCTCAAAGCTTCTCTCAGACGCGGCTCACACGACGCGTAAAGCAGCAACGTGAAGCTCACAGTTAGACACGGACGCTTTGACGTTGACTTGGAGTACATGGCGTTGGTGTTCTGTTGGGTGCTGACGGTCAGTGAATGCTTTCACCAGGCAGCTGTGCGAAACACGCGGTGAGACTGAGGTAAACGTGCCTGCATAAGCCTCTCTAAAGCCTCAACCGCAACGACATATAAACTCGAAGCGCAAGCGCACCTGCTACGCACGACAGCACAGACCAGCAAACACCCAGCAGCACTTGCCACATGCCTGATGGCCTGATGGCCTACACAGATTCACCGCGAGATCATGGGGTCGATGCCAACCCTGACGTATCACGCAAACGCGCAAGGCTGAGCCAGTCGCCGGCAACCAGCGATTCAATTCCCATCGAAGCACTAGACCCGGAAGACATCGGCACCGACTTGACCAACGCTATCGAGATCCAGGACGATGACGGTATAACCATGTCGACGTACGACGATCTGACCCTGGGCTGGCCCGACCAGGAGGCCGAGTGGCTGGTCAACAACTTCAGCAAGTATCTGTCGGCGGACGACTTCTACATGCCCATTGGCGATTTCACTGCCCTCTCGGCTTGGCTTGCGGACCACATCGCAGCTAGCGCGCAACTCCCGCGGGACGTATTGCTGGACAAGACCACCGAGCACGAGACCTTCTTCGATAACCTGGCATGGCAGGCACTACTATTCCTGCAACGCAACGAGATCTTCGACTCGGTGGAGGTCGCCGCAGATCGGGACCTTACCGGGTGCCTGGCCGGTTTCATTCAGAACCTCGTGGAACTCTGCGTTCGCCGAATACAGCTCTTACCGGACATAACGAAGGAGAAGATCGCTCGTCGGGACTCCGCGCAACCGCTGCCGTCCAAGCCGGGTCAGCAACATGTCTGTGGTCTGGTCTACATTCAGCTACTCGAGCATCTGTTCCGCATGTCTCTCGTGGATAGCAAATATTTCCGCCTGGCGTTGAGACTGCAGTGGTCGCAATTGATGAAAAGCTGCGAGCAGATTGTTTGGGAGGAGCTGGAGACCTTCAGGGCTCTGGTGGCAACGCTCGCATACTTGAGCCAAGGCGCTCGGGAGATCAAGTACTCCTGGCTGTACATTGACTGCATCTTGCGCATCATGCGCAAATTCGGCAGTGCTGCGAGTGATACCGCCATGGACATGGTACACACCGTCAACGAAGTCATCTTGCCGGCGATATGCGAAAAGCATCCTCGAGCGCTGCCTGATGACTTCCACACCACTGTGGTAAGAGTGTGTGGAGACGCAATTGAACGCCAAGTGAGGGCCCAGGATGGCAGTCCTGCGGGATGCCAAGTCATTTACGAGCACCTGGTCAGAGGAGACAACGACGCTCTTCTCGCAGGAGAGGGGGAGGACGAGCAAATTACAGACACAACCGGCCAAGACGACGACGAAACTCTTGCCATACTACTCCGGGTAGCGTGGGTCCTGCAGGCCGAGAAGCGCTTCCTCTGCAGCGACATCATGGACATCCGGAGCTGTGGAATCAGCATGCTTGTTGCCGACCTGGTGAAACTGTTCGAGAAGTACTGCAAACATTCCTTGAACGGCGCAAAGCATCCGGTTGTCCAGTACGCGGCTCGCTTTCTGAAGCAGAACGCTCTGACATCATACATCTTCAGCGCGGACTCACATGCGAGCCTCATCAGTCATTGCGCGGACATTGTCAGCTTCTTGGCGGAGACCTCCGCTTACACCGACACGGAGACAGACACAATATGGCAGGCGTGCACCACAAGCGTGGAGGCAAACTTCGCCAATGCCTCTTTCGCTGTCTTGCAGCAAGTTGCCAGCCATCTCAACTGCGAACAGCTCCTGTACACCGTGCAGAAGTATGCGACCACATCAATCCTGGCGATATCGAGTCCCGCCGCCACAGACCTGCTACCTGTCTTGTTCAAGAGCCTACACGAGACACTGCCGCGTTTGGACCTTGCCGCGAGGGAACGTCTCTCTCTCGATGCCTTCGGCACAGCATTCCAGCTTGCAGGAAAGTTGCATGAAGCGAACGGTACGCTGGCGGTCGGCAATTTGCGAATGGTGGCCATGAATGAAATCGCGATGGCCACGGGTTATCCGGTGGAATGGCGCGTGCAAATCTATGACTGCTGTGTTCCGGCCATTCTGGAGATGTCGCACCTCGCGACGGTCAGCATTGCCACCTTGCAGATCTTTTTGAGGGCAGGGATGTCGGTCGAGGAAGCACACCATGTACTGACAAAGCTGCCCGCCGCTGCTGTCGTTGCCGAAATCCGCAACTTTGTCGGCACTGCTGGCGAGCAATCGCCTGGAGAGATTGCTTCTCGCGACTACAATATCCGCTTACGACTCGGGTTCGCCACACGTCTCTTGTCCCATGCACCCGCCCTCGAAATGGAGAGAGTCCAGGACGACTTGTATCATCTACTGTTCGGCGGCCTTGCTATGGACAATATCGCCCGACATATCGCATGGCAAGAGTTGGGGAGTCTGACAGGCTCACAACAGCATGTCCCTGCCGCGGGAAAGCTGATGGAGCGCTACTTGATCGAATTCGTGCCATTGCTTCCTACGCACCTCGCCACGCCCGCCTTGATCGACGTTTTGATCCACTGCCTCAAGGCGCGCATCCGCGCAAGCATGTCAGATGACCTTCCCTCCGAACCGCTCGAACTTCCCCTGTGGAAGACTCTGGTCCGCATCGCAGCCGAGAGCCTCGAGTCTGTGACGGCCAAGGCCGCCGTTGATGCAGTATGTCATCTGCTGTTCATCTGGCCTCAGTACTCTGGCTCCAAGGACTCGATCTCCGCTTGCTACGTGCGTTTCGTCCGCGACTTCGTCAACTGGTTGTGCAGCGAGTTCAGCAACCTCGACTCGGCGGACAACACCGACCAGGCCGCGAGGTTCCATCAAGCCATCGACTTGCTTTCCACGGTCTTGCGCAAGAGCAAAGAGATTCAACCAAGTGCGCAATTGGTAGCTCCCATGGAGCGAATCACCTTGGACAGCAGCGAATCGGACCCCGAGGCTCTATGCTTCTTGCTCCAGCTTTGTCCGCCACAAGGTCCGCCGACGACCACCAGCGTGCAGGCCAGCAACACCAGCAGAGTCGCGGACCTCGCGGCAGCGTTACCCGGCATGACTGGCACAGCCAGCAACCGCATCATCCTGGGTGGCAAGCTGGTGGATTTGCAGTCCGACGCGCCCAAGACGCTCATGGAGATCGGAGTGGAGTCCTCAGGTGTGATCTTAATCCGCCCAGTCTACAACCCGGACTGCGACCTCGAGACAGTGTTGACAGTCTCAGGGCCGGTCGAGCAGGAAATGCTGGCACAATACGACCGACTCGAGCCCTTCCTGGATGGCCCGGAACCCGTGGCACGCAGCGCTTACGACTTTCTCGCGAAAATGCGGCCGTCAGCGTCTGCTCGCACGCGCATCTGCTCGCCGGAAGCGACTGCCGCACAGTTGTTCCCGACGGACAACCCGTGCAGGACGGCGTACTCTGCGCACATTCTGAGGACTCACCTCGACGATTACGCCCGTCTGGGTGTAGCTGATGAGCGCTTCATCGTGCACGGTGCCAGGCTGTTGACAGCTTGCATATTGGACGAGGGCCGGCCGCCTGACATCAGCGTCTTGCTGCCGGTGGCTGCTTGCCTCGGCGATTTCCTTCGTGGTGAGCTTTGCCTAGAGATTTCCGGGCTCAGCGCTGACAGGGTCACAGAACGTCCGACGGAGCTGGCGTCGACATCGTACTTCGTAGATGCGTCGCAATTTGCCAGCCGCATGATCTGCCTGATACAATCGGCAATGCAACTCGCGGAAGGGAGCTTGGCTACAGCACTCTACCAGGTCCTGCTGCAGGCTGCGCGGGTGGACGTGTCGGTGTGGCAAGCGTTCACGCAAGACGAGCGCTTCACGGAGCTGCAGGCCACGCTGCTTCTTGCAGACGACGAGAGTGTCTCGGGTTCCGTCATCATGGCCATTAACAGTTTCTGTGGTGAGGAGACCGCTCCAGACGACGCTGTCGACAAGTACTGGGGCGCCATCTTGGTATCGATACCGCAGGCACTCCGGAAGAATTACGCCACGACAAGCTTTTACGGGGTTGCTACGGAGATGCTAGCTCGTAATAGGTCACTGCAAGCGAGCGAAGCAAGTGTTCGCCAACTCATCACTGCGTTGCTTGATCAACTCCGAGCTCATGTGCATACTGAGTCGCCTGAATGCTCGATGGCAGACGAGGCCGCAACCGGTCTCCTCCGACTCTTGGCAGCTGCCGTGAGCATCCTCAAGAGCTTCAAGAAACCTCTGGGTCTGATGGGGATCGCGACCGAGCTCTTTGAGAAGCTGCTCTTCCCGCCGACGGGTCCACCGCCTCAACCTCTGCTGCACGACGACACCCGCGAGCTTGCATTCGACCTCGTGAAAGCTGTTTGCGAGAGTCCCACGGACTATCACGCGTTGGCTCAGCTGGCTGATGTAGCTATGCGGACTCTGCCTACCAACCCTGACCAGAAGTTTCCGGGCTACGGTGATTGGATACGACCGGCTGATGCGTGTGCTGGGCTGTCGAATCTTGGCATGACTTGCTACATGAACTCCCTGCTTCAACAACTGTTCACCAATGTCGCGTTCAGGAAGTTCATCTTCGACGTCCCCATCGTGGATGCTGGACAGCAAGTCTTGCTCGAGCGAGTGCAGGCTTTATTCATGCAGATGCAGGACTTCCCGGCGCCGTTCATCGATACATCGCAGCTCGCAGCTACGTTAGCGATCCAGACCGATAGCCAGGAGGATGTCCACGGGTTCTACGCCACGCTTCTGACGAGGCTCGAGGAGAGCATGCCGGACAGCAAGCACAAGCTCGCTTTGTCCCGCTTCTTCACCGGGAAGTTCATGTCACAGGTGCGAGGAGAATGCGGGCACATCTCGGCGCAAGCAGAACCGTTCACCGAAGTCTCCATCACCGTCAAGAACAAGGCAAGCTTGCAGGAGAGTCTGGACGAGTTCGTGCAAGGCGAGCCAATGCAGGGCGCGAACAAGTATCGCTGCCACTCTTGCAACCCAGACGATGGCGGACGACTGGTGAACGCGATGAAGCGCACGTGTCTCGACGAGACGCCGGACAACCTCACTTTCTGCCTGAAGCGGTTCACCTTCGAAGCCATGATGGGCATGGAGGGAAAAGCGAACGATCGCTTCGACTTCCCGGCCGAGATCGACATGGCGCGCTACCAACGCCAGCACCTTGAGCACCCGGAGGCTGAGATCCAATCGGACGTCTTCGACCTCGTCGGCGTGATTGTGCATCAGGGCTCGCTCGAGTTCGGGCACTACTGGTCCTACGTCCGACTCGGCAATGCTGCCACGCCTGCGACTTGGGTTTACCTTGAAGACAAGCATGTGCGTAGTTGCCAAGGCGTGCAGGAAGTGCAGAATCAATGCTGCGGCGGTCTGCTGTTCGCGAACGGGATGGAAAGGAGCGACAACGCCTACGTCCTGTTCTATCGCCGTCGTGCGCAAACCAACCTTGAGTCCTCGCTGGCGAAGCGCATTTGTGCTCCGCCGAAGGTGGCCACGCGCTTGCCGCCGAGAGTGGAAGCGCCGGCCGCTTTGACTGAGTCCAACCTCGGGCAGTGCCATTGGCGGTGGAGAATTGGTCACCTTTTCGGCTTGCACTTTTCGGCTTTCATGGACTGGCTGGTGCTGAGTTGCCCACCGCCGGATGCGAACGACGCCTCAAACGACTCTGCCATCATGTATCCCACGATGGGACTCGTGGACAGTTTGGCGTGCGTTGCCGCTCGATACCTGTTGCATCTTCTCCTGACGGATCCTGAAGGCGGAAAGAAGACCCCGTCCTTCATCCAGTCCTTGGCGACCCCAATGATGGAAACTGCCGATCGCGCCTTGTTCGATGCCAAGTTCATGCTGGAAGTGACGGGCGACGCTGACTTCCTCGCTGCTGTATGGCGCTCGGCTGAAGCTCGCTATACATTGGGCGTGTCGAACATGCTCGGAAGCCGCCTGGCCAGGATGAAAGAAGACGAGGATCCGCTGTATCTCGACACCCTTCGCAGCGTCATCAGTGCGCACGCTTCGCAGCTGAAGAACCTCGGCGTGATCTGGGATAGCTGGCACACATATTTCGACTTCGTCACTTCCATCATGAAGACCGGGGCCGCAGAGACCAAGCTTGTCCTTGACGGGGGTTACCTGCGCTGCATCTGGGACGTTCTGTACATTGAGATTGCCGAGCTCGAAGTCAAGAAGAAGTACACACCCATCAATGCGAAGACGAAGAGCAACGCTATCAACCTGAACCCTCTCTTTGGCTTCCTATGCGGTGTCCTGACCGAGCACGTCAGCATCGACGACCCGATCGCCAACGACAGCCCGTACGCAGAGGTCGATGGCGTGCTTCGATTGAAGCGATACGATGTGGAGATGCTCACTCGTCTGCACGCGGTCGACCAAATGCTGATCTGGCTGCCGGCTTACATCGCCTGCCTCAGATGTCCCGTGAGGCACGACAAAGAATGGCTCGACTACCTCCCCGGCAAGCTCTTCGGTCTCGTCACCGAGCGGGCGTCCTCAGAGTTGCTCCTAGATCTGGAGCGGACACTCGTGGCTCGCTGTCGAGAGGAGCAGCGCAAGCTCCTGCCTCTGCTCAGCATGGCCTACCAATACTGCCGGGTCCGCGGCGACGCCATCGGCGACATCCTCAAGCAGATCGGCCGGGAAATGCAAGCGTGGTCGAGCGTTCACCCGCTGGAGATCGTCCACTTCTACAGCGCCGTCGCCCACGCGTCCCGCATCGCCGCCATCGAGGGCTCTCTCGACTGGGTCCTCTTCTTCCTGCCCTTTAAGAAAGCGGCGGTGCGCAGGGGCACGGTCGGATACCTCGCCGAGCACGTCTTTGTGGACCCCCGACCCACGGCCCCGGAGAGCGTGGTGCGGATGCGGATGTCGCGGGTGCTGGCTACGAGGTTTTTGCCGCACCTCCGGAACGCGTATCATGAGGGGCAGCAGATGCATAATTTACCGGATATACTGGCCGTGATGAAGATGGAGGCCAGGTGGCTGAGTACGCTGCACCGCGAGATCCAATTCATCATGGGCGATGACGAGAGGAAGCGGGCGGCTGGTCTCCGGCCGGGGCTGGTGGTGGAGTACGATGAGTCGAAGAGCACGTTGAATGGGTTAAGGAATACTCTGGAGGAGCTGAAGGATTGGGAAGTAGGCGCTGCTGATGTGACGGGGACTTCGTATCTGACGGGCAGGATCGTCGAGACGTCGGCTTCGCCTGAAATGGAGGCTGAGGAGGAGGAGGGGGAGAGTAGTGATTTGAGCGATGAGGAGGATGCTGAGGGGAGTTATGATGCGTGATTATTGTGTGTGATGAGACTACGGCAGTAAGTGAGCATCAGGAGGGTAGCGCTGCTTGTGGCGATGGCTGGGTACTGTTACATAGAACGTGGGCAATGGAGTGTGCGGGGATGTATTGTAGATACCCGAGCGAACTATGCCTCCAGGCACTCTCGCGACGAGCATGACAGGTTTGCTGGTTCTTGCCTCCACCATCGCATTCTGTGCGACGGTCCTGTGATAGACTAAGGTAGTAAGGCTCGGTATACCAGTCGAAGCTGCCGTTCGGCTCTTCGATCTCGGAGACCTGCAGTCTGGCGACGGTGGTGGCCACCTATATGAATGCTCGATGCCTGTTTGGCCCTGTGTCCAGATGACCCTATCCATCTGTAGACTGCAGTAGGTTTCAGCAACCTAGCCAGACCGCGGCGACGGTGGCTCGTTCTTGATAGCCCATGTGTCAGAGGGTCCCGTCGAAGTGTACGAGCCATCCAAGGTAGACATGGCACCCGTTGCTATATCCTTGTTGAACAGAGCACGCTGGAAAATCCGATAGACGGTTTCCGGCTGGTATGCTGCTGCCGCGTGTCCGGCCTCATAGACACAGGAGAAGGACAGGTTGCCGTACTGCCGGACTTGACCACCGATATACGTCTCGTTCGTTTGTATGGGCGAGTAGCCCGCATGGCGGAAATGGTCCGAGTCAGTGTGGTTGATGGCGAGGGAGACGGCTTCGCCGCCGAGCCAGTTGCAGACGAAATCGCGGTCGCCGTAGACCTGCAGGTTGTGGGGGGAGGAGAGTGTCAGCTAATGCTCATCATATGGGCGCATAGAACAGAAAAAAGCTTACAAGAGCGACCTTGACGCCTTTGTCGAGCAGGTATGCTAGATCATCGAGCGAGCTGGACCTCTGGAAATCGCCCGTGCTGGAGAAGGCTTGCCAGGCGGCAAGCGAGAAGCCAGTGTAGTTGAGCGGGACACCGAGCGCGCTCTGGACATGGGGCTGGTTCAAAAACGCCTCGTGGAAAGGTTGGATAATCGGCGGACCAGGATCCGTGTTTAGGGTGCCATAGTCGTAAAAGCCGTGGGCGGAAGACTCGGCATATAGCCTGCCCAAATTGATGAAGCAGAAATCATAGGCGGCTTTGCATATGGCGTTGACAGTCTCGTTTATACCGATGTTGTTCGGGTCGTACAGGCTCGCGGCTTTTCGGCACCCGTACGTCTGGTCGTTACACCCACCTGGTCGGTCCAAAACTTCTAGCATCCGCTGATATATCGTGGCGTTGATAGTCTCAATGCCGTACGTGTTGTTATAGGCGATTTGAGGCTGGGTAGGCCACTGTATCAAGCTGTCCACCCAGCCGTTGATGATCATCACGGTGTCCAGGCGAAGCACGAAGGTCTCACCGGGCACGTCGCTCGAGCCATTCCGAATCCGCTGATTTTGTTCCTCGAAGAATCGGAAGATCTCGGGCCCGTACCGGCCACCATATGACTCCGTAGCAAGACTGATGCGGGAGCTGTGGTATTCGGGGAACTCTTGGAACCACGTCTGGCTGAACTGCCACAAAGCAATGGCGGCGTTGCGTGTCCCGAGAGAGGTGGTGTTCGGGTTTTGGCTCGGATAGGTTCCCATACTCGTATTCTGCTTTGGTACAGGATCTGTCGCATTCACGAGACCCGCCCCACAACTCTTCAGTTTTGGTTTTGTCACATTCTGCAGAACGTCATAGAATCCGACCTAGTACTCCAAAGCGTGGGTCAGCAAGTCCGTCGGACAGGCCATAGCAGCCACGCTCGCACGGAGACTCACCTGCACTGGTTGGTCGAGATACAGCATATTTACTAGGGAGCGTCAGCGGGGAATTGCCAAAGAGTACGTCGTCGCACTAGCCTTCATTGTTCCATGACCACGGGTTCGGCTTCGTGCTATTGCCGTCTGGGAGGACGAAGCATGGTCCGTTTTCGGCCAACAACGCCGGCATCGAGCTGGACCCAGGTCCGCCTGCGATGTAAATAGACAAGGGGACGTTCTCGGGATTGTGACGGGCTTCGAAGAACCAGAAGAAGGTGTTGATTGGATAATCTTGCGGCTCGCCCAGGTGCTCTAGAGACCCAGGTGGGAGGTGAACGTATCCGCTCCAAGAGCGCGCTGTCGATTCGCAGATATTGTTGTACGTCGAGGAGTTGTCAGCGTTCCTTGCTAGCCTGAAAGCCGATATGGATAAACTGCCGGACTATATAGACTGCTGCAACAGTACGGCCAACTCTATACGGTGGAGTGACAGGACTGCAACGTCGTCGATACCGAGCGTTGCTCGTGCGTCGTCAGTGAGCGGCTCACCTCTTTGTATCTGATCGTGATATTGTTGTCGAAACGAGACCGCAGAACCGTGATGCCCTGAGGCTCGGACGGATATTGTGCAGCGCAGAAGCCTGGAATCATGGGTGGCAAAATTAGCCAGGGTCTCACACTGCAAGGCACGCTTCTCCAAGGCTTCGCGGGCCACCGTGCTCGGCCCCAAGGTTGTTATACGGTGGTCAGAAAGTAGAGCCGTATATGCAAGTTCTGTTGATGAAGGGTCGTCCATGGGTATTGCTTACTCGTCAAACCGAACAGCCCGAGGAGGCTCGTCCTGATCGTTAGCGATAGCGCCATCTTTCAAGAGGGTCCAAAGTACAAAGAAGAGGAAGACATGAATACGGAACGAGAGTACTTGCGCCTGCGTCGCATGCTATATAGGCAGCACGCGGTGTCGTTGGTCCAAATCGTTACCACATTACCACTCGTAGGAGAATTTGTGGCGCCCAAGCCAAACATCGCCATCATAAGCTCTTCGACCACCGCGGGACGAACGAGGACGGTTGGGGGAGTGGCGGCAAATCGACCGCAGTGTGTAATGGCTCTGGGATCGTTCATGTTCGTGCTGCAATAGAGTTCATGGTCATATCCTCTGCGATCTCCTTCGATCTTTGTGCCTGAGGCATACTTTGCGCTTCGACGATCCGTCTCAGCCCAATATACATGTACACCTACCAGACTCATACTTGACCTCTGCATCATGCGCCTGCGATAGCACCTCCGTTTGACTGACCAGGTGAGGCCTGAGTATCACCATCATGATGTCCGGGTTCACCCGTCTCTTCCGCGCAGGCTGCGACTTCAACGCAAGTACATACACCCGCATACATGTACCATATCCTCTACGTCCGCCCTCGTACACCTCCAGCTTCCGGACTACCTTCCACCATTCGCGGGCGCAATGGCGTCGTCCCTTCCACTCCTCCTCGCCTCATCAGGCATACTACGGCCGGAGGCAAGCGTTCAATTATCAGACCTTCCGCCAGGCGCAATCCCTCTTTCGCCGCTGGGCCGCACGCCCAACTTTCCTCTACGAAGTGGGCGCCCTCTCCGCCGCAGTTGTGGGCGGCTATGTCTATTGCCTCGAGCCCGTGCCCGTCTCCGGGCGATATCGCTTTCGCATCGTACCCTATTCCTTCGAAGCATCGCAAGGTGCTCAGATGTACCAGCAGACGATGCAAGAGTTTGGGAGTAAGCTCATGAGTCCGGATAGCAGGGAGCATAGGATGGTTCAGCGGGTGATGAATAGATTGATCCCGCACTCTGGCTTGGCGGGCGAGGAGTGGGAAGTGCATGTGATTGATGATCCCATGCAAAACGCGTTTGTGATCCCGGGAGGCAAAGTGTTCGTGTTCAGAGGGATATTGGATGTGGCACAAGGGGACGATGGGCTGGCGGCGGTCTTGGGACACGAGGTTGCGCACAATGTAGCGCACCACGCGGCGGAGCGAATGAGCCAGGGCTTGCCTGTCTTGGTCTTACTGCTGCTGCTGTGGGGTCTTGGGCTGGATCCGGGGTTCGGTAACATGGCGCTCAACCTCGCGTTCACATTGCCGGGCTCCAGGAAACAGGAGCAGGAGGCTGATTATATAGGACTGATGATGATGAGCGAGAGCTGCTACGATCCGCGAGCGGCCATGGGGCTGTGGTCTAGGATGGAGCAGGAAGAGAAAGCAGCGCCGCCGCAATTCCTGTCTACGCATCCCAGCAGCCACAACCGGCTGGGTCTGATTGAGGGGTGGCTGCCCAAGGCGGAGCAGGAGCTTGAGGCCAGCGATTGCGGGATGCTAACGGGATATGGTGGGTATCATGTCGGTGAACAAGGGTGGGAATACTGCTGACTGGGCATATAGCGAATGACTTCCGCCAGCAAGTCGAACGCCGGAGATGGTAGTTCCTCGCTTGGGAAATCCTCTGGTGATGGCGCGAATTTGACGTGATATCCCGATGGCCTCGAACGAAGGCACGATTAATGGCATAGAGCCCTCCACACGGAACGAAGCTGGAAACGGACGCTGCTCAGTTCACATGTATTGTATGAATAGCGCAGATCTACCCGAAGGAGACATCGGATTCTTGTACTATACTACTCAATCGTCACGAAGTGACAAAGGCTCTCACGCGCATTCCGAAAGATCTACTGGGTGATGAAGATGCGCCTTTTGTACATTCGGAGTGCCGGATGACGGAATGCGTGCGACTTCATCTGCGAGCAGTCGAATATTGCAACACTCAGCGTAGGGCACCTACTCGGACGCTTGTGCTTCGTTGTGGCAGTCGTTCACCGGGATGACTATAAAGACGACGTGTAAGCGGGGAGCTCCATCCTCCTGCCAAAATCGGCAGAGGTTGTGGACGCTAATGCAGGTACGAAGAGATATCGGATACCTCTACGAACATCGGCTATCCATCGACCTGCAGGTGGTCTCAAACCTCTTCCGTTCAGTCCTCCAACTGCGAACGTACACCTTCAACGGTTCGTCCACCGGCTACCGCTGTTTCCATATCCCAGTCACTCAAAACCGAAGTCATACGATCACCCTATCGCACGCCTGCAGGAGCTGCGATGGTGACGAAGCCAAACATGGACACGTTCAACGTCCATACCGACCTCCTCCTTGATCCCAAAAAGAAAGCCTTTTCAAGCAACACCTCGGTCGTTGTCTCTCGAGAAAGTGGCCTCATCACCAAGGCCTACGAGCGCAAGGATGCTCTTCCCCAAACCATCAACGAACCCGACATCGACCTCCGTGGCCTCTGCGTCCTTCCCGGCCTTGTGGACGCACACACGCACATTTTGCTCCACGCTTACTCCGAAGCATCTTCCACGGCCCAAATGCGAGACGAAAGCCTCGTCGAGCGTATCATCCGCGCCACGAACCACTGCCGCGCAGCACTACTCGCGGGCTTCACGACCTACCGAGACCTAGGCACCGAGGGAGCTTACGACGCTGACGTGCATATCCGTAATGCCGTGAATCGCGGCCTCATCCCCGGACCGCGAATCTACTGCGTCAGCGAAGCCCTAGCTTCATCCGGAGGATATGAGACCAGACACGAGAACGCCATAGGCGGCAGCCAGGTCCCGCGCATCAGCGACCCGTGCGACGGTGTGGTTGGGGTCCGCGCGGCCGTACGCAGGCGTCTCGGAGCCGGCGCGGATCTGATAAAATTCTACGCCGACTATCGTAAACGCGCTCTCCGCTTCCCCGGTAGCTCGTGGCCGGGTTGTCCAGAAATCATGTTCCCGCCGCCGCAGGAGGGCCTGCAAGGCGATCGAAATCCGAATTTGTTGCTGTTCGACCAGGACGAGATGGATGCTATTGTCGCCGAAGCCAAGACTGCTCGTGCGCCGGTCGCCGCGCATGCGAGTACGGCTGAGGCGGTGACGATGGCTGCTAAGGCCGGCGTAACGACCGTGGAGCACGGGTTCCTGAGTATGGAGGGTAGCGAGGCTATGCAGACGATGCGGGAGAAGGGAACGATTTTCGTGCCTACGCTTGCCGTTCTTGAGCTTTTTGCTTCCAAAAACGCCATGAAGGATGTGCTGGCGCAGGTGAAGAAGGCGTATGATACCGGCGTCAAACTCGCGTGCGGTGGCGATACGGGAACGTTCGCGCACGGCGACAATGCGAGGGAGTTGGAACTGTTTCTCGAGGCTGGGATACCGCTCGAAGAGCTGCTGTACAGTGCCACGGTCAGAGGATGGGAGGCTTGTGGGGGCGATTGGTGCGGGAGGGGGTTCGGCTGGATCGAGGAGGGTGTGGCCGCGGATTTTGTGGGCTTGGGAGCGGATGTCAGGAAAGACGTGGGTGCGTTGAGGAATGTGAAGTTCGTCATGAAAGATGCGAGGGTGTGGAAGAGCGATGGGCAAGCTGTGAGCATGATCTAGCTGGATCGGAATTCGGGCGGTGTGTCCAGTATACTCTGCCAATCTGCATTGCAAGGTGACAGCTCTCCTCTGCGAGTAGTGGCCGCTCGGGTTCCTCTACGACTGCCGCGATGCTCAAGGTAATTCGCTGCAGTGGGGACCGCCGGTAATTGGACATGTTACCGTAAGAGGAATAAGCAAGTAGCAAGTGCGGGTCGACTCGTGTCCAAGCCGAAATCACAACGTCTGAGCGCTATAGCAAGCTGACCGGAAACAATGACCAGGCTCACAACAGGACCCCATCACGCCGTCGCCTTGCTGGCGGAACGAGCCTCCACCCTCTCGCCAATACTCGGCCACCACTCCGGATGCGCCTCGAACAACTTCGCCTTTGCCGACTCTATTCGCTGGGCAAGCTTGCGTTCCCGCGAGCCATACGGGTTCACTTCCATCTTCGCCTTGTCCAACTTAGCTTTGGCATCTTCGCGCTGCGCGCGATAGGTTCTTCCGTTGATGTCTTTCGCCAGCCATTCAGTCGCCGCTCTCTCGTCGTTTTCGAGCTTTTCGTGAGCTGCTATGACGGCGTCGCGGTCCTCAGCGATTGCACTAGCCGGCGGAGCGCCGGGAAGCGGCTGCGCTTGACTCTGTGGTGCTGACAATGAAAGCGGATGTCCTGGTACGGCATCGAAAGGAGGATGTAGAACCGTTGGGGCTAGAGCAGCATTCGCATCTGGAATCGAGTGAGGCTCCGGTTGACTTTGGAGCGAAGCACTCCGGTCGGACATCGCTTGCTGGATCGTCGGTGCCGGATTTGGATCTACGTTTTGCTGTGGCGGTGCTGCTGCTGGCACATGTGTCTGTGAAGAGGGAACGGGTTGCGCATCCCGAACAGGAGGCGGTAGCTGTCTAGAGGCGGCGGACGACTGTGGCGGGCCGCTACTATCATGCTGGTGAGAGGCCGGGGATTTCGAGGGGGCTGTGGCTTTGGCAGGAGATGATCGCCCAAGCACACGCTTAACGATATCGCTCTGTGTGGTGTTCCTCTGAGGCGGCGGCGCGGATTTTGGTAGCTTCCTTGAACTCATTGTATAGTCACCGCAAAAGTGTCTTAATGATGGAGAGTCGGGAGATGCGACGTACTACAATCCTCCTGTCTGTCTCGAGGTGGACCACAGCTCTATATCAATGCTCCACGCCCACTAATATCATATGCCAACTCCATGCCAAACGCGCAAATCTCACCAGGGTACCCGACATCAGCCCCTACTTCGCAGGCGCAAAATTGCCCTTGTCCATGCACTGGCAAGAAGTAACAGCCGAACAATCAACAGCCTGGCAAACCTCCGGCCGCGACGCCGTGATCGGCACCTGGCCAACAAGCAACGTGAAATCCGCCGCATCGAGCTAGAGAGAATCCACGTCGATCAAGATGCTGCAACAGCGGAAGTAGTTGATATCGATAATAGCCACATCCACGGCTGTGGTGTCTTAGCGGTTTGAGACGATGGTAGTAAGGTTATCGACGCCGAGGGTCTCGAAGTTGGTCATGATGTCCGCGGTGGCGCAGGTAATGGCTTGGGATCCCCGGTCTAGGATTCCGCGGAGGGTGCTGAGTTGGCAGAGCTCGTCTTGTGCGTTGGTGAGGGCGGAGCTGGCTGCGGCGCTGGGACTGTAGGTGGGGGTGTTGGATGCGGTCTCGAGGGAATTGTTGACGGCATTGACGTCTGGGATTGGGAGGTGGATGTTAGTACTTGATGGGGGGGAGGAGGGACAAGCCGGTGTTTGTGTGCTTACCCGATTACCACTGGTTGATGCTGGCCTCGATCTGCATGTTGGCTAGATCGCTCACGACTTGCACAATACAAGTGTCCGATTCACGAGGCTTGAGCAGTTTGCCAAAGTCGGAATTGTTCTTGGCCTTACACGAGTCGGTGGTCGGGCAATGGACGGCCATGCAAGCACCGGGATGCTGGGCAGTGATCTAGACGTTTGTGCCGACACTGCTCGTCTCGTCTAGATCCAATGGATGGGAGGGTCCGCAGGCTTCCTTCGAACGTCGATCGTCCCCAACCAGGAGACTTACCGGCAGAATCGAGCCATATGATATCGATATACGGCAAGACATTACAGCAGCGCCTGAAATTTATGTCTATGATCGTGGTATTGACGGCATTGTCTTCGGACTGATTGGCAAGAGTAGTGTTGAAATTTGCAATGACATGATCATCGAACAGGCTTCCAAACTCGTCAACGGCGCACTCAAAGGCATCAGTCGTCTGCCCCTGCGCGTGGCCGTAATTGCGGAGCGTGCTGAGCTGGCACTTTCGGTCTCACCCTGGGCGTTCAGCAGGCTGGCGGAGGCTAGGGTGATGAGGTCGGAGGTCCCGAGGGATTGCGCAGATTTTAGGAAGCTGTTCATACCGTCGACGTCTACAATGTTGAGTCAGGATCTGCGAGTCCGTCACGCTCGTTCTTCGCCTGTCTTACCGATGACACATTGGTTGAGGGCATTGACGACGTCGGTTTTCCCCGGATACGTGACCCTGTCAAGGATGCAGGTGCTCCGACGCTTGAGAGCGGTAGGACGGGCGGTCGCGGCGCTGACGACTGCTGTGAAGGATAACTGCTGTGAAGGACTTCATTGTTGCTTGAGAAGACGAAAATGCTGTGTTAGTTGGCGAAGTTGGGATGACTGTGCGATAACGAGTAGGAAAGACAAAGGAAATAAGGAAATAGACTGTGTTGTTAGTTTGGAGTGTTGCTGTAGTGGTGTGAGGAGAGAGACGATGCTTGTGGGAGCCGATCTTTATTGTCAGTACATATCCTGCATGCGCTACGTCTTGCTTGGCTGACTACGAAGACCTTTTTCGGGAGGCACTACAGTCAGCGGCTGCAAATGTAGCGATGCATCGAAGCTCGTATCCACGGTCTACACGGGTCAGCGATCGTTTCGGACGGCGGCTCAGTGGCTCAGCCGAACAAAGCTCGCACGTAGACGGGTTGGCGAGCCTCATGTCGAGGCGGGTCCGGGTCGCGGTGAGCATAGGCCCTCGTTATTAATCCCCATCACTCAATGGTGCTCGAAGCGCCTCCCGGTTGACTTCGGGGCTGGAATGAGTATGGAAGGTACGTCGCAGGTACTACGAGCCAAGTCAATACCCACCTTACCTTACCTTCCCGTGAAGCTCTATTTTCGATCGCCACTCGGTCACTCAGGACTCTGCGAACCTCATATCCTGCTACACAAACACGAGCCCCGACAGCCCTACATACTCCGATCAGACATGGAGGATGACTGTAACCCCCATGGTGTGTAGTCGCAAGACAGAGTGCTGACGAGTCACCGCAACCAACGGGAATTCTTCCAATGGCGCGCCAGGGCAAACCGTGAAAAGAGCACCTTCACCACGGGATCCGAGTGTTATCTTCACGACCCGAGCTGGAGCTCTGCAGTCATCCAGCTGACGAAGACATGGACCTTTTACAGTGCCGTTGGAGCAGCACTCGTTCAGCTCGTACAGTCACCTTCCACGTCCGTTCGAAGCAGAGGGACGCTTGGTAACCAAGCGATTCGCAGAACAGCTCGGATCCGAAGGAATCAAAGGCTTTGAGTGGACACAAGACCTTACGGATGGCTGCGGTTTTAATCGGGTGTGAAAGGCGACTGTATCAAATTGCATCCTCGCAGCGCGGCGACAAGCAGCCGGGGGCAAGCAGCGACGGCGACCATCGAAGAACCAGCCTGAGAGAACGGAGATCGAGTCTTGCTTTCTTCTACGAGCTCGCACTGTATCGTGTTCCCATGAAGCTCCATTCGCCGAACTCGGTGAGCAGTCGTGAAGTCCTCCCGACTCCTCTGTACAGCAACGGCAAGCCCGACCTCAACCTCGCCCGCACGACCACACCTTGCTCCGTACGTAACACCCGCAGTACCGTCACGCCAACAACTCGCGATCCCGTACAGCCTCTCCCCAAGCCGTCCGAGTGCACGCTCGAGCTCCTAGCAAGCTGGCGGTCCTCTCACCACCAGAACTCGCTCCCTGGCGCACCTCTCGTCCGCATTTGCCAAGTCACTCCCGCCGGCCGTTGGGATCGAAGATTAGACTCGCAGGCAGGCAGAAGTGATGGATGCACCATTCTTACACCGTCCGTCCGACCGGTGAAAGGGAAGAAGCCAAGACCAGTGTCGCCATCCGCCGGATTTCAGCCGCTCGGCTGGAAGAGAAACCATGGCTCGCATCTCGTTGTGGCCGTGACCAACATGTCGTTCGAACGCTGCGGGCGTACACGGTACTCGTTGGCTAGGGTATTCAGGACCTGGAAGTCTCTGAGAGTCGAATTCCTGCCCACCGAACCCACCCATCTTTTCCGCCACAGCTGACCAGGATCTCCATGCCCCCACTACCCGAGCACAACCCACCCACCCATCCATCTCAAACCCCCCCGATCTCACAACCGCACATAATTCGCCGGAAAACTCCCTCTCCCTCTCCCTCCCCCTAATTGCCCAACCCACCAATCCTCCATCCTCTCCGTCCGCTCCAGCACCAAAATCCTCTCCCCCTCCCGAAAAGACAGATCCCCCTCAGCCTGGCCATCGAAATCATACAACGCGGTGACGTACTCCGCGGGCGGCGGGTCCCGGACAGAAGGGTGGGGTTTAGGTGGGATGGGAGGAGGGGGTTTCTTTTTCGCTGCGGCTGCTGCTGAGGCTGAGGCTGCTGTGGACATGGCTGATGATGCTCCCGCTGCTGCTCCTGCTCCTGCTCCTGCAAACCCGTAAGAGGGGGATGGCGACGTTCTAGTGCCGGCTGCGAAATAATCCGCCGGCCCAGCCTTTCCCCCGCCATTTGAAAAAGGAGTATGATATCGTGACCCCGGCGTGCTGACAGCGGTAGCAGCAGCTTGTTCGTACGAAGGCGGTGGCGCGTTATTGCTGGGCGACGATGGAGCGACAGCCGCGGCGGATTTCAGGTCGTGTGGGTAAGGCGGTGCTACGGTGGCATTGTTCGATGAAGGGATCCTACCGGGTTTGCTGCTCATTGGGATGCTGGGGCTGGGCATCCCCATCATCATGCCCGGGCTGCTGCCGCCACCCGGGCGGGGTGGTTTCGGCGGAGCGGCTTCTTCGTAGTCGTCGTTGTTGTTCCCGCGAGTGTCATCGTAGACTGTAATGGCTGTGCCGCTGCTCATCCCGCTACCTTGCCTCTGCCCAATCATGGGTCTCTCCACGGCCGCAGCCGTGCCGTAGGATGTCGTCGACTGCTCGCTCCCCTGCCTCTTCATCATGCCACCCCCCTTATGCATCATCCCCCCCGCTTTATTCCTGATCCCCAACCCCGTCATCGAACTCCCCGGCTGCTCTCCTCCACCAGCCGAACTCGAAGCCGACGACCCACCACCACCGCCGCCCATATGCATCATCCCGCCGGCCTTGTTCCTCAACCCCAACCCCGTAAGCGTACTCCCCTTCTCCACCGGCAACTCCATTCCCCTCTGCACCGCTTTCCCACCCGCAATCACCGCAATGCCTTGCTCCAGCTCCCGCCTCAGACCCCCAAACTCCTGCTCCCAAACCCGCACGATCTCCGCGTCCCCCGGCGCTGGATTAGCCATCCCGTGCGTCCGCGTGTATTTGTCCATTACGGTGTATAATTGCCCTACAAGCGTCGTCTGCAACTGCACCTGATTCGCCAGTAGATAGGGTACCAGCGTGAGAATCGCGGCCGTGACAGGCGGGAAAGTTTGTTTGACCTGATCGTCTGCGGTCTCGTAGTCGATCTGCGCCTGCGCGAGATTGGTCTCGTGGGCTGCGAGCGCGGCTTCTTCTTTTATCGATCGGGTGTCTTTTTTCCGCGCGTGCTCTGCTCTGCCCAGATATCTCTCATAATCGAGCTTGCAGTTCTCTCTATGCTTCAACGTCTTTCCCAAACCCTTCGTAGCCGCCTTAGCTTCCTCCGCGGGACGGAGCAGTTTGGAGTCGATGAGGTTGAGCTCGGTGAAGAGGTCGGTCTTGAGGTCCGAGTACAGTTTCTGCAGGCCCAGACATTTCTGCATGTAGGTCTGGGGCGTGGTGGTGGCAGGGCGGCGCTGGTCCGGGTCGGCGGCGGGTTCGAGGGGTTTGTACAGGGTGGCGAGGGCTTCGGTGGTGTCGTATTGGAGCTTGAGGATGTCGTCCCAGCTGTTGCGGTAGGCGGTGAGGTCTTTGATCAGCTGGGTAATGCTATATGTCAGCATGGGCGGAGATGGGAAGCCGGGGGGGGAAGGGAGAGGAAGGGAGGAGGTGGAGGCGGCGGTGGAATATCATTACCTGTGTGAGCATATCATCCACGGCCTTGAACTCGGCGAGCACCTGTCCCACGTCTGCTTCGTCGTCTTTCCGCTTCATGAGCCCGCCGAACTTGCGCTGCATCGACTTCATCTTGGCGGACTGCTGTTGCTCTCGACCGGCACCCGCTGTGACCTCCCGTTATCCAAGAGTCGGTAATGCAGGAACAGTGCAACAAGAAGGCTGATAGAAGAAGTGGTGAGTGATAGGCATTTACACTCAAATGTGACTGGAAGTAAAGGCGGAGGCGGAGATGGAGGTGGGGGTGGTGGGGGCGGAGGATGCGGCCAACTTTCGCCAATGCCGTCTCCAAGCACTCCACACCTCTTCACTCTATTCGGCACACGCGTCGTGCGGTATGAAATTCAGGATGAGTGCGTCAGGAAGGAGCCGTCATCAGCGTTCTCCACCTTCCACATATTTCTCACCACGTGGCCGCCAAAACTCAATTCACCGACGACAGAGCTAGCCCGGATAAAGAAGCTACAAATGTAGGGTCGTGCCGCTCACATGTGCGCGACTACATGTAGGCATGCAATTCAGGACCCGCGTACACACAAGAGTCCCACGCACCATACCATCCAATGTACACCACGCCACCACGAATCCTCCATCCTGCAACGTTTTTTCGTTTGGTGCGGTGACACGCGAAGGCTGGCCGATACTGCGGCGGTCCGTGACGAAATATCAATCCGGGGCAGTCTTCTACATCCAATCGGAGCACAAGGTCGAGTACCTTATTAGGAACGACACGATTCGTGCGAGCCCCAATGGTCCTGGAAATCTGCGAGAGAAAACCGAGATTAAGTGACAAAGAAACGCCACCAGCGCCAGCGCTCTCCCCAAGATCTCACTCCCCGACACAAGCAGTTGCCACGTTCTCCCCTCCCTCCAGAAAACACATGTAATCTGTACATGTTGTCCCCCCCGTCCGTGCCCGTGCCCGAGCCCGAAGCCAGGCCAATTCGGCAGATATCTCTAGTCCACCCCGGCATACAAATCCACCACGATGTTGATGGCGGCGACCAGGATCTCGGCGGCGATGAGGACGATGACGATCCATTCGAGGTATTCGCCTGAAAAAGTACACTGGTCAGCACACAGTCAACGTCCCAGACGTGTGCCACACACGGTCTGACACTCCAGACCTCCCTCTCCATCACTACCAGAGACCCAATCAAGAGAAAAATCCAATCCAAGTACAGAAGATGAAAGGGGAAGGCCAGGGAAGGGAAATGCAAAAGAGACTGTGACGCACCATGAGTATGACTCAACTGATCCTTCAACACAGCCAACAAATCCCCCACCACACTGACCCTCTCCTGCATCAACTCCACCCTCTGATCCATCTCCAGATAACTCCTCACAGCCTGATAAACGGGCTCCAGCTGCGGCTCCGCCCACATCAGCTCCGGGGCATCCAGCACACTGCCCTGGAGGTGGATGTTGATGCGCAGGATGAAGAGCTCGCCGATCTGCATGTTGATCTCGCGGCGCGTGAGGGCGATGCGGCCCGTGCGGGCGATGGAAGCCGGGATCGTCGAGGTGGTGGTGATGGTTGAGTCGAGGAGGTCTTCGTAGAGGCTTGTCTGGGTTGTTACAAATCACGTCAGTGAGGTCATTCGGCTCTAGCTCTCCTCTCCGGCGATCGGACTGGTCTTCTTTGGTTTTTTGGGTGGACGGGGTCTAATGTTTCTCACCTTCGTGCTCTGCGCCAACGCATGACTGATAGCCAATTTAGTCATATAATCCCGCTTCTTCTTCAGACTAATAAAATCATTATAAATCCTTGCCTGGTACTCCCGTGTATAGTAGAAGTTGAACTCCTCCGTCTGCACGTCGTCTTTGCCCAATTTCTCCTGCTCGAACTTAGAGAGCTCGCGCAGGAAGCGCCGCTCTTCGGGCAGGGTGAAGCCCCAGAGGACCACGACGCCGTAGTCGAAGAGGAAGATCTCGGGGATGTGGATTGTGGTGTCGAAGTCGGGGGTGAGGGGGCGGGTGTCCGGGGTAGAGAAAGTGGGGTCGTCTGAGGTTGTGGTGGTGGTGGTGGGGAGGACGGAGTCGTCGACGCTGAAGGGGTGGGTGGTAGAGAGAAGTTGCGGCTGCGAGGACGTCGCTTCGAGGAGGTTGTCGGTGTTCGGCCGCGGGTCTTGGAAATCAATCAGGTCTTCCCGTCTCCGCTCCGCATTCTCCTCCACCTCGATAGCGCTGTCCGAGAACCTTCGGACGGGCTCACTCCGCACCTCGCTAACCGCCTCTCTCGCTTCCTGTTCATCCTGCTGATCCGCTCCGCTGCTTCTCCGCCTCCCACTCCCTTCCTGCTTGTACCGGTATGGACTGTACAGACACTCGTCGAACAGTTTCGGCGCCGCGCTCTTCGTCTTCGCCCGGCCTTTCAGGAACCGCATCAAGTCGTC
>NAJQ01000164.1:0-34800 GCA_005059865.1 Friedmanniomyces simplex
AATCCATAGTCACGAGGGACAAAAGTGGACGAGCGAAGAAAGAGGAACGTCGCAAGAATCGTACAGCGCTTACGTACTCAGTACACGATCGCTACACACTGATTGCTGAATGCACCATCTCCACCGACCCCCGAATCGATGCGCCCAACACCTTAGGCAAATAACGCATTCCCAAGTCTGATCGATACCGACTTTGTTTGCACTATACCTTGTTGTTAGTCATGCTCCGGTACGAATGGAAATGGGAAATGCCTACGATAGTTGTCAAGCGCAGCCTCGCCCAACTCACGCCCAATACCCGACTCCTTGTACCCACCGAACGGCATCTGGTGGTGCAGTGTGTTGTAGGTATTCATCTACACAGTACCCGCACGCAACGCGTTTCACACATCGATGGCAGTATTCAAGTTCTTGGTGTGGACGGCGGCGGCCAGACCATAATTGGACTTGTTGGCGACAGCGATAACCTCGTCCTTGGTCTTGAACTTGGAGATGGAGCACACGGGGCCGAAAATCTCCTCCTGCATGATACTCATCTCCTCGGAAATATTAGAGAAGATGGTAGGCTCGATGAAGTAGCCCTTATCGCCCTTGCGCTCGCCGCCGATCTCGACCTTGGCGCCTGCGTCCTTGCCAGCCTTGATATAGCTTGAAAAGTATTAGCAATGCACATTGGAAGAGAATGCAACTATACTCACCTCATAACGCGGTCGAATTGCACCTGGGAGACCAGCGGGCCCTGGAAGGTGTCCCTGGCAAAAGGGTCGCTAACAACGTTCTTCAGCGCCCGCTCTTTGAATCGCTGCACGAACTTGTCGTAGATGCCCTCCTGCACGTAGATGCGCGAGCCTGCGCAGCAGCACTGGCCGCTGTTGAAGAAGATGCCAAAGTTGACCCACGAGATGGCGTTGTCAATGTCGGCGTCCTCGAAGACGATGTTGGGCGACTTGCCGCCGAGCTCGAGAGTGACCTTCTTCAAGTTAGAGCTAGCAGCGGCCTTGAGGACCGTGCGGCCGACAACCGTGGAGCCAGTGAACGCGACCTTGTCGACGTCCATGTGCGACGCGAGGGCGGCACCGGCGATCTTGCCGAAGCCGGAGATGACGTTGACGACACCTGGCGGGGAAACCGGCCTCCTTGATTAGCTGAGCAGCGACGAGACCACCAAGAGGAGTCTGCTCAGCCATCTTGAGAACGACAGTGTTACCGCAGGCAACAGCCGGCCCAATCTTCCACGCCCACATCAATAAAGGGAAGCTGCCATCAATTAATTATGGAACATGGCAGGTAGGGGACGGGCAAACGTACTTCCACGGGATGGTTTGACCGCAGACACCCACAGGCTCCTTGCGGATGTAGTTGAAGGTGTCCGGAGTGGTGTCGATCACCTTGCCGGTGATCTTGTCGGCCCAGCCGCCGTAGTACCGCAAGCAGCCGACGCACTTGCCGATGTCGGCCTTAGCCATGGAGATGGCCTTGCCATTGTCGAGCGACTCGACGGCGGCGAGCAGGTCGAGATTCTTCTCGAAAAGATCCGCGAGCTTCCCGAGCAGCTTGCCGCGGTTCTCTGGAGTCTCTTTCCGCTATGGACCATCGAAAGCCTTCCGGGCGGCTGACACCGCAATGTCGACATCCTTCTCAGTGGCCTCGTGCACGGAGGTGATAACCTTTTCGGTGCTCGGGTTGAGGGACAGTGTAACAGGCGGGGATCAAGGGACTTTGCAGTTTCTAGTTGCAATTGTACTGACAGACACATAGTAGGCCAGCGTTATATTTGCTACTCATGTCTGTCGTTGAGCGATTCTGGGCCTTTCATACTATGTAGACAATCACATTCATTACGAGGTCTCTATACTCTCAGGTCTGAGGACAGCAAAAGAGGCTGGCACGTTCAGGCCTGCGGCAATACGCTGTGCTCTCCCACTCTAACGTTAGGTACCATGAATCAAGAACGCTCGCAGGAACACCTATACTCCATCCCGAGGTACTTCCACTTCAATCCCACCTAGCTTATAAGCTACGCAATCTCTTTACATACCTCACGGAGGTGTTGATCGCGCCATCATGGTTGAGAGCGCGTGCATGAGCCCTTGACTTTTGCATGAACTGGCTGCCGGAGGCTCCCCGATGCAGGACAGACAGGAGGGCGTCAGCTGACGTGTTGAACGCGCTACGGTGGTTGTGAGTGTGCGCGAGAATCCTCGACTCTTGCGTGAACCCATTGCTGGGGGCTCCCGCCACTCAGTGCATTTCGAATTTGCGTGTGGCCGAGAGCGTTTGACGCGCAGCTCTAGAAATTATTGACTGCTGCGTTGCTGCATTGTCGACAGTTGGCCTGGAGCCCACCGATGCACGTGAGTCCTGCATATCTGTTGGTACTGGCCAGCATGGCTTGTGACGGACGCACGCGAGGACTCTAGACTGGGGCGTATAAGGTAAGTCCGAGGATTGGCAGCAGGCCTCGGTTGAAGCTGGCTGGTTGGTGATAGCTGATGTGCCGATCGCGCCAGACCCTGGAACCCAGATCGTGCGCATGGCCGCGGTAAGTCCAATGCAGGGCAGACAGGATCAAATCAGCCGGATCATTGAATCAATGCCCCAGCGTGCATGTTGGAGGCTTGTTTTGGCACGATCAAGTAAAGAACCACGACTTTTGCGTGGACGACTCATCCATCGCAAGCTGGAAGTTTCTGTTGGTGGCGAAGTAGTCAGCCGAACTCAATCGCGCCAGTCGCTATGTGTCACGAGGCCTGTACGCGAGAGCGCTTGATTGCTGCGAGAATGCACCGTTCTTGCAGGCGCCATGGACCACTTTTTGCTACCTCTCTCCCAACTCTCTTAGCCCAGGCAGTGTAAGAATGAAGATAACACGGCTTCTCATCGATGAGAGGCAAGGAGATCTGGTGAATACTGAAGCGCTGCGGGAAGCCAGGTCCGTCGTGGCGTCATTGACAAGCACCAAGCGCCGCTAACAAATTTATTAGATCACCCATTGTCGCTGTTGCAGTGCCCACTCTAGGGTAAAGTACAATTCATGAGACCTCGTCAGGGCAGGTTCTCAATTCTGTTCGTGGCAGAGCTACTCCACCCGTCACTATTGATGTCATCTATCTCTGTTCTCTGAGTCTACATGAACGTAATAGTCGCCAAAGCGTACCCAAGGTAGCTGCTTGCAGCAATCCCGTACCTGTCCAGCCGTATCCAGGATATGCTAATCCAGCGCGGCCGCAAATCTACAAGTCGCGCAACGCCAATTATGTGCTTGGCACATCGCGCCGGAGAAGCCGATGCCCAACGTACGGTGGCCCACAGCAGTCCAACGTTCGTGCGATTTGCCCGGCGCCCCGGCGGGCTGAATGATAGACGCTGCCAGACTACTGTCCTATCAAGCAACCAAGGTTGAGGTCGCTGGGAACAAGACAGCCAGCAAGGCGTGCTGATACGAGGAGATCCCTGGCCTATTTGCACCTCGACTGTATCGACGGATGCTTGTCTCTAGAGAGTGTCACTCAGCAGCTTTCCCTACACTGTAGTCTCTCCACCGATTTCTTGGACTACCTCTTACAGCAATTACCGTGACCTTCCAAGTGACCAGACATGCAACAGCCACTCTCGGTCTCTCATGATTATCTCACCATACAGATTGATGCACAAGACCTACAGCAAGTGGTCCAGGGAGTGCGCGTCGTTGTTCACACGACCGGACGATGGGGAAACACGAACGCGAGCGACAATCATGTAACACAATATCTTCTGTTGCCAAGTAATCGCGTGGTCCAGCTCAACATGCGCCATACCCACAACGACCTAAATGGCCACTTAGCCATCAACAGTCCGGACTACCGCCGCAGTCGGTCGGAGATCCTTCATTTTCCCAATGAGCCCAACGAGATTCAGAGCCGATCTCGCGAAGTCATTTGTAACTTCACAGTACGTGATGTGGTTGGCCTTCTCGGTGGGGATAACGGTCTAAAAGACTTTACTTTCGCAGGCGGCGGAAATGGCTGCAGGTATCGGCAATTGGTCTACCACATACATTGAACAGAGAGCGCGAGACTAACAGTCATCAGCATAGTGCTCATCACACTGTACGAACGAAGAGGTTGGATCGCTCAAGGGATGACCCTTCAGCTCTTCGGATTCCTCTCTGCACGTTACTCTTTGCGAGAGCCCGGAGAACCTATCATGATTCAGCAAGGCACCTTTGACGATGAAACCGTCCAACAGCAAGCAGACGAGTATTGGGAGACGATCCGACAACAAATGTTACGGCAACACAATATTGCCGTCCCGCAATACCAAGCAACCCCTAGCGTTGAATTGAGGAGCAGTGCATTGCACTTGCAGCGTTTGTCGACGGCGCTGCAGGAGTCTGCGCAAGCAGGGGCGAGTTTGGCAGAGGTAAGGCAACAGGAGGTAGAGGATGACTCGGACGACGAAGAATGTTAGCTTTCAACTCGAGTCCGCCATCTGTGCATCTAGCTGCCTGAGTATGAGATGAAGCTGGTCCCTGCCTTCTGCCCTTCTCATCGCTCTCCTCCTCTTTTCCCGTGCGCGCAGGCTTGTTGGGTGTATCATTGCGGGTCTGGGCGCATCAGGCATGTGATGCAAGCGGATACAATCAAATGCAAGGTCGAGCCATATTTCCACAGGGGGAATTTCGCATTCTCCAAGTGGTGTAACTTGTAGGATCCTATCTGCAAGACGTTGGCGGAACATCTGGTCGTCGTTGCTGTCTGCACGATCTTGCCGGAGGACGGCGATCTCTGTCGTGCGAGGAAAGTAGCCACTAAACTCCCAATCAACGAACCACATCTCTTCAGCGGTGAACAGGATATTCCGGGGGCTCAAACCTCCATGAGTGAACACCAGTGGCAAGTCTCCGAATGAGATCTTGTTTCGTGTGCCTGCTAGTCTACTGTTGACATACTCCTCCAGACCGTCACGAGTTGAGATCGATATGGGGTCGTCTTGGGGCTACAGCGTGCCTGCATATTCCCCGCCACATGCAGGACCTGGTCAGGCTCTTGTGAAGCTATGCAGATGTCTTACAGCCTCTGTAATTGCCCCAAGCGTATCATCGTCGGCTCTCCACTCTTGCGCTGCAACACACTCCATGGCCAGGTAGTCGGTGCGCTCACTTGTAAAGTGTCGGTAGATGCCGCGTCTGTTCTGTGAAACGGATAGCTCTGACGGCTAGCTTACGCTCGTTCAGGGTTGCCCGAAGATCGTTCCGTCCGGGATAGTGTCGGAGTTCCCGTCTATGGAGGTCTCTCAGCTTTCTGCACGTCAGGAGAACGTGCGCTACGGTGATGCGTCCCTCCCAGCATTCGCACATTTGGTCCCGGTTACTGGGCACGCTCCGATAAAATAGGAAGTCTTTGAAACAGACCTTCTCGGCTCGACATGTGTGCTGAAGCATCTCAAACGTGCCGTCGACGTAGGTGCAAGCGATCGTGTCGGCCTGGTAGTTGAACTCTGGGACATCCGTAGGGCCCTTCGCTTCGAGCGACCAGTTGGGTACTACAAGGCGACCCCCCGCAGTAGGCGTGATGTAACGGGCCAGCTCGTTTCGTGTCCCTCCTGAGTATTCTGGCCTCGTGGGCGTCACAGTCGAAGAAAAACTTCACCGCATTTCCGAAGTTTTGTGTTGTGTAAGACGATATTAGGGACGTTCATGTCTTCGGATTTAAGGGGTCTAATTCTAGACCGAGGCCGTCTTGAGCTGCAGTGTGGTCTGGTCGAGAACCAACAAAGCTGTCCGAACGAGCGGCAGCGCCCTTGGTGACAGAGACACACTCGTTATGGCTTGCTTGAATCTGAGAGCACGGTGTACCCGAACCGTTGCGAGCCGGCCCATGCTCCTGTAAAGCAGACATCTTGTCGCTCGGATGCCTTCGCGGACCGTGACTCATCGCCTCTAACCTCGTCGGGAAGCATCCTCACACACTATGCAAGATTCTGGCATGTCTTCTTCCTATGTCTCCTTGACAGATGCGCGAGTGCTGAGAGGGTGGTGGAGCTTTCTCCACATCCAAACACGCGTGTTGTCCTGTCGAACGACATATGCAGACATGGCGAGGGAACACAATAACCACGAATTGCGTCTTATCATATTCAGCGCATTACCCGCTATTGAAACCTCGAAGTCATTAGCTAGTAGCTAGACAACGATCTCCCTGGTCGGAATTGTATGACTGGCCCACTATCTAGTGATCTCGCCGTGGATCTACGCTACGCAGACCACTGTACAAACTGTGCAGCGAGCAATGAGAGCGATCTGGAGCCAAGCCACGGACAGGGAAGACGGCGCGTACTCTCATCTCGCTAGTAGGGAAGGAATCCGGTACGGACTCCTGAATCCTGCCGGGTAATATGCTTTCCGGCCCCATGTCACATGTGGGGCTTCGGAGCATGCGCGGTTGGTGAAGGAAATATACCAATGTGAAGTTAAGTATGCGAAACGAGGCCCTCGGGACCCAGCAACGGGAAGCGAACTGAAACATGGCACCAGCCCGTCTTAGTCCCATAAGAACAAGATCTAAGGAGCTTGGGCAAGTTCATCGCTAAGGAAAAGCATCTAATTGATAGCCACGATGCCGAACATGAGTAGAGGCCAGAACACTTTGTTAGACGTGCAATCAAGATTGGTCAGCGAACTCTGGCAATCTGCGAACTCCGAAGCTGGTCATCCTGGGGGAACGGTTCCACCGTTTACTCGCAGGCACATCGTCATTCTTCAGACTCGACATTCCGTGAGCGCAATAGTCTCTTCTCGTATCTCGACAGACTTCTGCGTTCACACTGCCTGCCCTGCGCAAGCGCTCGCCAAAGACAGAAGGATTTGTCAACTAACTTGACAATGCGAAACATCCCACGGAGATCTACCATGGAGCAGTCCGAGGTGCTAAGCAACCAGCATACTAGCAAAGGCCTAAACAGACTTACAATTACCGATCTATTGGGCCTCTTTCCACGGCCGAATGCTCCATGGTTTGTGCGCGCCAGGGAACCTCGAACAGCTTGTACGGCGCAGCTGACAATGGCTTGACTCCAGATACGACGAGCACCACGCTTACGTACTTGTTTTGGGCGCTTGCACGCTTCCCCGATTGGTAACATCGCTCGGGGGCCGTACGATCACCAGTCGATTCGTAGCTTGCCAATCCTGGAAGCTGTAATTAACGAGGGCTTGCGACTTTATCCCGCAGCCCCAGCCAGTCTACCAAAGATCACCCTGCCAGACGGCTGGCAATATAAGGGCTACAACATCCCGTCCAAGGTTGGTCTTCCACTGCCACAAGATGGTCCGAACCACTGACAGGCTTCGTCAGACTATCGTCTCAATGCAGTGCTACACTACGCAGCGGGATGCGACCGCTTTTGAGGAACCCGATACGTTTCTTCCCGAGAGATGGTTGGCCGCCGAGCCTACGGCGGACATGAAAACGCTTTTCATGCCGTTCTCCAAGGGCACCAGAGCGTGTCTAGGCAAAGGCCTTGCTATGCTCGAGCTAAAGCTTGTGCTTGGAGCTCTTTTAAGCCGCTACGAGGTAAGGCTACCGCAACAGACGACTGAAGAGAGTATGGAGATGCGGGACCATTTCCTTGTGGTGCCGCGGTCGGGCAAGTGCGAGCTGCTGTTCGAGCCGTTGACTTCATGCACTACGTTGCAAGCGAGGTAAAGTGCCGGTGATAGATGACGGCGCATGGCGGTGTAGCGGTGATTGTGCTCATGCCTGGTAATTCAGCGAGATTCGCTTGTACACAGTGTCACTTCACTTCGCCTCTCCATCCAACATCATCTTGCTATATCGTCGCTTGTCTGGTAGCGTCTCGTCTCAGATGGCCAATTCAGATGCCATGTCATCAGTGTCGGGCAAGGTTCTGTGCCAACGGATGTATCAGGCTGAGACAGAGGGGCCAATAACCAACCCAAATCAAATGTTGCGCCTGAATTGGGCTGAGTTGCTGACAAATCTCATATCGCTGCGTTTATTTACTATCGAGCCCTCCCAAATAGGCTCACTGCGTTGCTTGAACACATAGCTTGGCACCCTATACGGTTTAGAGCGCGCCATAGGCGCTCAATCCTCGGTCACTTAATAAGCTTTTTCACCCTAACATGTCCGAATCTGGAAGTTAGGCTGAGAGTTCACTTCTCAATCCGTAAGCCGTGCGCAGTATCTTCTTCGTAGGCGTGAGACAGCAACAATGGCCAAAGTTTCATACAGCTGGATATCATTGCAGTATGTACACATGTCGTCTAGCTTCAGGCTTTCAGTCGCGAGCTCTGCATATCCTCTTGCGCGTCTTTGATGAGGAAGCTGCGTCCAGGTCAGCAGTTATTTGGTGGCAGCTCACAGGCGGAGACGAAGACTCACTTGTACCACCAAATGGTCGGCCCCACGGTCCCTAGATGCCACAGCGCATGAGCGTCCAGCATCCCCCACCAAGGCGGAAAGTCGAAGAGCTCCAGACTCATAGCCAAGACAATCCACGCTAAAATCAGACCTGGCCAAGCCGCCCATATCCTGCCCACTTTCCTAAACCGCTGGATAGAGAACGAGGTCCAGAGGATAATCTGGACGACGCCTACGGCGATGTTGGCCGCCATGTTGTATGTATAGTCGAAGCGGACGAAGTTTATGTAGCCCACGTGCGCTAGGTAGAGAGAGACGCAGAGCGCGGTCCACAAGCGCAAGACGGTACCGGTCTTGCCATCTAGCGCATCCGGCTTGTCGAGCCGAAAGACGCGAATGGGTGCAAAGTACATGCCATACATGACGCTCGCGCCCGCCGCGAAGTAGTCCAGCTTTTCCGTGACGTTGAAGTCCCGTGTGTGGAACACCATGCTCAAGATCCAGCTCGCCAGGCCAAAGTATCCCAACAGCAGGTAATACCGACGCAGCTTATAGCTGGCCGGGATGTACTGCTTCAGCTTGCTGATACCGTGGTCGTGCGCGAGAAAGTTGAAGAGCGAGAAGAGCACCGAGGCCGGCTCCTGCATGCCCAGGAAGCGGTAGAAGGGCCATTTACCGTGGTATTGGACGATGGACTCGAGGTAGGGAGGGTCGCGGGCGAGGCGCTCTTCAGTTATGATGTGTTGGCAAGAGTAGTCGCATTCGGATGGGCAATTCCAGAGGAGTAGACGATGTTGGAGGGCTGTTCGCAATGCTCAGTCAGAGACTCGGTTCTTTGGGATTCTGGTCGCGTACGTATGGATATGCCATTGGCACAGCAGTTCGCATCAACGCAATCCTATACCCTCGTCAACCGCTATGCTCTCCCATGACCCCCAATGCTGTTTGACCTACGATTACGCAGCTCTTAAACTCCGGCAACCGATCACCCAAGCTCGCTGTCGCACCCCCACCGAGCCATATCACTGACCATATGCACAGCGAAAGGCATTGCCTCTGCGAACCTGTCCACCACATAATGCAAGTCCGTGTCAAGGAGTTGCTGCGTAGGAGGGGTCACGGTTGAACAGATGGGTGCGGCTTTCGTTCCGACGCAGCAAGTTCGACTTCGACTTCGACTTCGACAACTTGACTCAACTCGACTCAACCACCTTCACATTCAGATGAGCTTGTCATTTGCCAGCTAGACGCCCTGACTGCACGCATTCGACGTCCCCTCGACGCTGCTGTTCGAAGTGAAGATATCAAGCCGCTTCGTGGCGTCTTCTTGGCTACGATTTCTCGAGTGTGCGTATGAGCCGGCACGCAGAAACAGGCCGAGAAAGGCTAAGTACCATCTGGCACCCTCCCCCTTACTCCTGGTTCTCATAGTCGCGGGTGAAGATGCAACGTCGCTCTACAGCGCGCGCGACGCCTCGATAGAAGTACACCGTTGACGCGTTTGAGGGTATACCCGCATTAGAGGCAGCTGCTGATTCTGATGAAGTCGAACTCGCGGATGTGGAGAGTGATACTGAAGACGAGCAGCGCTCTGCTCCGGCTCGGTCAGCCAAACCGTGGGAGAAACCCGATGTTCCCGGAGTAGACGACGCCAGGCGCGGATGGGCGAACAACTTGACCCTACCAATCCGTGACGAGGACCCTAAGGGATCTGGCGGCTTTCACTGCAGCTTCTCTCAAAGCGAGGAGGCTCGCGAGGACAAGCCCATGATGAATGGAGCTGGTACGTGACGAATGGTGGCAAAGACGCTTTTAAGGCGCATCAACGCCTCGACGTACTGAGCGCAGAGGAGGCTGAGGGCTGCTTGGGAATTCAGCGGCACTGTAGCTTCGTCATGGGCCCGTACAACGATCAAAAGCTGTTCTGTCTGAGCGGAGGCCAAAGCATGCCGCTTGCCGACGCTTGGGACCTGCCTACAGGCGATATCGACTCTACAGTCACAGTAGAAGCAGCTGTACATGATAGGCCTGGTTTCATGATTAACCTTGGAGCCAAGGTCCGTTACCTGGAGTGGGCACCGAGCCAAGGCAGCAAGGTGCAGTACCTTACGGCACTGGTTTCGCGGGAGCAGGCTCGTGTGCATCGGTCGGAGACGCCTTCCTCTCCCGACTCACAGCCGCCCAAGCGGTCTGACCTTTGCCTTTGGCGCTTCCAGGTCGATCTCGAGGGGTATGTCGACACTACCGTTCTGCCTGCACAAAAGCTCGTACTCTGCACTGATTGGGGTGCAATCCGAGCCTTCAAGTGGTGCCCTACAGCGCGTCAGGACACTCGCACTCTAGGCTTCTTAGCGCTCGTAGCTGATGACGGCTTCTTGAGCTTGTTGGACGTGCCTCTGCCAAGTGCAAACGACCGTGTGACATACGTTCTTGTGAAGGAAGTCGCATTTGAGTTGCAACCGCCAGGTACTGTCTGCACATGTATCGCATGGCTAAGCCCGATACGCATCGGGGCTGGATGTGCGAACGGAACCGTCCACGTTTGGGACCTCGAGGAGATTGTGTCTGCGGAGGCTCCGGGTTTGTCTATCGCCGCGTCCAAAGGCTACATCTCGTCGATCACCTCATACGCTCCCTCGCACCCACACATGCTCTTCACAAGCTCAGCCGATGGCAGTTTGAGTATTGCAGATATCAGCAAGCCGCCTCCTCAGGTCTCCCGTTTGACTGCCACATCGCAAGTCAACGTTCTGAGCCGGCCTCTTCTGTTGTGGCACGACTACTTGCAGCGGGCGCTTACCACTGATGATGACTGCGAGGTCCTCGCCTGGTCGTTGCTCAAAGGGAAGCCCAAAGTCAGCGTCGGTAAAGCGAGGAGTATTGTTACCGGAAACCGCCGAAAGCCCTTGCCATCCATGCCCTCTCGTTGCCACGCCAGGCGGCGAGGTGCTCGCTATTAACCCTCTTATCAAGTCTACCAATGGAAAAGCCGACATATGGCAGCATACATGGCTCTCGCACGAGTGGCGGCGCCCAACTGCGATGGAGCGAGCGGCCACAGACCGAGAGACAACCAGGTTGGATAATCCACTTGACAACGCAAGCATCACTATTGGCAAGAACGGGCTCTGCAGGATCTTCGAGGGCTTCAAGCCCGACCGGATCCCACCCGATGCTAAAGGGAAGACGTCTGAGACTGCTGGAACGAGCGTTTACACCATCTTCGAGGAGAAAACGGCAGTAAAGTCGCTTGCCTGGAACCACAACATCAGCTGCGGCGGTTGGGCAGCAGCGGGCATGGCTGACGGACTCGTGCGCGTGGAGGAGATAGCGATGTGAAGGGTCAACCTACGAACCAATCTGCTGGCCGTGCTCGTACAATGTTCTAGTGTGGAGCGCTAGAGCAGGTGTAGCACGAAGTCCCAGCACCAAGCGTAGTAGCGTTCTGAACCAACCTTCAGCGGGCAGTAGACTTATACCACCAGTCAAACTGCAGTCCGTGAAATGACGTTGCGGATACATGCAGAGCGCAGCACCTATCTTCGTTCCACTTGGAAGAATGCGCTAAATCGGGCTCTCTTCACACGTTAGGGCAGAGCCCCAACCTTCCTCGGCCAGAGCGCGGCCCTTCTGTGCACCTATTTACGAGGCTTCCAGAGCCACCGACAGCTGTACTCGCTGAACGCGCTTTTTCGACTGACTACGATTCGCAACAACCCAATATCCTTTCGAAATCACCGCTTCACCTCAAACAATCACCGCTTGATCTGCTCAATCATCATAGAGGTACGATCTGACTGCAGGGTAGTCAATGTGTGTATCATACCTATCACGAGATATGGCTTTCACATGCTAGGAAGGTTGATGGACAGTGTGAACGAGCTTGGTGATCTACGATACGAATGGGGAGAAGGCGATTCAGGACACACTCGGCTGATACGGGAGTGTCGTACATGTCCTCATATAGGTAGACCAGCAAGTGGCACCCGACCAGTCCCGAAGGTGCCTTTCTCACGGCTGGAGCATGCTACGACACGCGAGCGCTTAAGGTATCTGGCGTCTGTAGACCGCGATCCATTACGCGCGCCTCCGCAAGAGCTCCTGGTCTACCAACGGCCACATATGCCTCGCGGACAATATCCATTGCGGACCCAGAGAGCTCCCAGAAGAGCACACCGATAATTAGCGGATTGTAGTTCCCGACTGGTCCCTTGCCGCGCGATCTCACGAGGACCCGCGACACCCACTTGAGGGCTTCTTCGTGTGACAATCGTGCGGGCAATCCGTCTGACGAGCTGGATTGCCAAGCATCAAGTGGGCGCGCTTTGGTAGAGATGAAGTATTTCGGTCCTTTTCGTCGGATTTCTTTGGCAAAATTTCGATTCACTAGTTGGATCGCCGCTCGGAAGCGCCTCACAGAAGCAGGAGAATCGACGTCGAAGGTCGAATCCGGTTGATTCTGAAAGTATGCGCTCTCGTAATGTCCGTCCACGGCAGCTTTGGTGATCTCTAAACACTCAGTACGAGTTCTTGCGGATGTTTCCCTCCGTGGCTGACGCCCAAACGCTGTCACGATTCATGACAGCTCAGCGAGATGTCTCCGGGCGGCACAAAATTTCTGCCTAACTGACTCGCGCCGCAACCTTTGATTTGGTCTTGGGATCCCGCCACTAAAGGCTGTCCAGAGCGGGCTCAGGGCGGACTCAGGGCGGACTCAGCGCCTGATCCACCTCTTTGCACACCAGCGCCCTCTTATACACTCAGAGTCAAGTTCGAAAGTATTGAGTCCCGCTGCTCGCGTCCACATTATGGCTGTCGTGCGGCTTGGTACACTCTGTCATAAATTAAAGTGCCTTATGCTTTAGAATTTCAGTCGAACCTATTTAGCAGCACATAACTAAAGCAGCTACACTGTAATAGAGCAGGTGTTAGGCATAAGCGCGCTGGCGCTACTTTCAAAGCTCCTCGTGGCGGAAAAGGGAGCAATTCGGCATTGAGAGTGTTGGAATCTGCCTCACTATGCTGCATGGTTCTGCGTGCCGTGTGGGATCAGTCGCCGTACTGTTGACTGGAATGCCCGAGTAGCCGGCGAAAGCCAATTCGAGGACTTCATAGTTGGCTTTGCGAAGGCTCAGATTTCGTCGCAGGATGCTCGTCTGTGTTTGCTTCGTGAAGCCTGGATAGCAGTGTACCACGGAGTAGCGACCTGGATTCACCAGGGAGTTTAGATTCGCTGGTGACCTGGGAAGATCCTCGCGCTGGGACTCTACTTCCTGTTCGGGGGACGACACAATGGCGACCGCAGCAGCACTCCCATTACTTGGTCTGTAGGGTCGTTGAGCTCGAACTCCGCGACTTGGGTTGCAGAACTCGTTCATAGCATTGCGGAGGATCTGTATCTCAGCATCGCTGGCAGGTGAGAAGTTGTCTGCAGGATCTCGTGAGGACTGTATCTCAGAGTCGTAAGGGGGCGAGGCAGTGATCTGAGCCTCGAGGAGTGTGCCTGGGACCTGCAGGGTTGCAGAGGAAGAAGACATGAAGAAGTTGTACCGGCAATGGAGTACAGACTCGGTTGAGGTGACTTTGAACGACGAGGGATACGTCGGTTAATCTATACCACTTGCCAAGCAATATTCGGCGACTGACTGTTGGGCCTATCACTGCTAGAAGACAAACATAGTTTTTAGCGCTTGCGGACACAGCCCTGACGAGCTGGCTATGCGGGCGGTACATGTGCGCTTCGCTTATCTGGCATGTGTTGGGCGTGACGCCGCTAGGTCGCATATTGCCTTAGGTATGAACAGACTCGTAGCGCCGACCTAGGGCCACCACCAGTGCCGCAGCATTATTGCAGAGGATACTCAGTGATTTACCTGGGAACTCTCATCCATTACCGCAAGACCGATTGCTACCGAGAATGTACATCCCTCTGGCGACAAAGCTGTGCAAACCTTGCGACCACTACCAATTTGCCATACACGACAGACACCCGGTCCGCACACAATGGGTCAGGTCAATCGCGGCCAGCAACAATGGAGGATATTACTAGTAAAGGGATGGCGACAACGCGGCGGTATTGTGGAGTACTTAGTTGGATGGTGCCCTACGACGGTGCATGACAGGAACCTTCCTCGCTTACTCCACGACACGGTCGACGACGAGCCTCTCTCGCTATACGTTGCACGCCAGACACCGTTGGCAAATAAGCCGTCTATCGTACTTCACTGGTACGATAGCTAGGTTGCGGACGACAGTGGTCAGCGTTTCGCAAAGTTGAAAGGGGAGTTTCGTGCTGCTCTATAATCGGACTGGTATGGTACTTGGATACGATCGGCGCATGGTCGCTGGCGAGAGATAGCTATGGAGATCATCAGTATCAGAGGACAGACGATGGTCTGCTGGAACTCTTGGGCAAATGTAGATGGCGAAATGTGTTGCCGCAGAACCCGCCATGCCATTCTTTTGTCCGTGTCGATCTTTTGTGACGCGGAATGGTGCACCGGTCGATGGCGGGATGCGCTATCGGGGGCTGACTGCCTTCGATCTCAGGCTTCGGAGGGTTGCACTAGCTCGACCATGCCTGAGCTGGCATTGGGTTGTCGCTTCCTAGATCGTTCCTGCGTGTAGCTGTAATATGTGGGCAGGCTAACATACCAGCCGGACGGCGTCGTCAGCGGCGCTGTTGGTCGTGAGCAGATAGTCCATCTCGGAATCATAGTCCTGGTCCCTGTATGCTCTTGTACAGTGTTGTTTGCGAGCGTAGTTGCGTGATGCAGGTAAGAGGGCACGGATCGTTTGCTACACGATCGGTAGTCTTCAAGCATTAGTTAGCTTGCTCGACTTCCGCGTTACCAGTAACGTGGAACACTGACGGAAGCCCATCAAGGTTCGTACCCATGTTCAGCCCCTCGTCACCTAGACTGCGCGGCTCGGCCGTCACCATCTCAATTGAAATCGCGTACAGGATCATATGGACGTCGTGCTGTCTGACTGGACGATGATGCTGCCGCCGCCTGTTCTTGTGCCGAAGAAGCAGTAGTCGGTGCTGTGAGCCCTTCCTCGCTATGTCCGGACGCTCCTCCGGCATGCCTCCTCCTTTGGTACTGAGAAGCTTCTAATCTCCACTCGCACAGCTCCTCTTTCAGGCTCGCTTCCCACACTGCTGGGTAACTCTCTCGCAATTGTCTCCGGCACTCCTCCTTCACATCCGGCAGCATCTTCTTCCAAGTAGTCAGGTCGGAAGCCTCCTTAGCTAGGATAGATCTGGCCTTCTCCTTCGTGCGGGTCAGCATTGATACCGACGCTCGCGGTTTGGTGCCTACTGTGAACCAGTCCCACCAATCATCGCCAGCTGGCCCTATGAGCCCAGCATGGAGTCGAACATCTTGAGCGCTCATGCCTGCTTTGATACGCTTCTGGCTGCCATGCGAACGAGACTCTGTGCCTTGATCCATGTGCGATGTCCCTCATTGTATTGCGGACGCCTCGATGTGCGAGCTCTGAGCTTGGGTAGAGTCGGGTGTTAGGCGCTTGGCAGTGCACCTTATCACGTGCCGAAGATGTGGGCACGCCATCGTAACGTATTGAGATGGAAGGAACAGGAGGTGTCAAACCTAGCTTTGCAACGTATCTAGTATAGCCACTTCTATAATACTAGTTCGGCGGATGGAGTGCGTTTCTCGAGTGCACCCCAATGATTTTTCTCCCGTCCTTTCATTACGCAGTTGGCATCTCACCTGGATAATTGTGTGTACTAGTGGCTTCACAGGTATCAGCACTAACAATATCGAAGTCCATGTCCTTCATGATGCCGCGTTCACTTTCAATGTCATGGTTACTGCGGCCATTGCTTGTCGACCAGAGTCTGGTACGGATGGCGTTCTCCCTTCGGGAAGACGCACCCTCGGGCGGAGGATGTACACGGATCTGGCTAGATACGCTGCGGAGTTCGTGGTCATCTGGCATGGCACCAAAACCCGTGCCCAAGTCCCGCATAGTGCTGATGAATGTCGGCAAAGCAGTGACGAATAGGGAAAGCGACACCTGAACCGGCGACCAGGCCAGGAGTCCGACTGAGTAGAAGGTGAAGTCTTCCGAAAGTTGAGCTGGATGGATAGCCCGGCATCGCCACACTGTTGCTGGAATGCTACTGCACACACAGATTTGTCAGCTAAGTCCAGTCCAGAGTTGAGACGACTTACAACAGTCGAAGAAGGAATACAGCGAGAAACCATCTGTCCTTTTGCATCCTGCTCGCAAGCTCGTATAACATCCACCACCCTGGTAATTCCATCCCCTGCTCGAGTCCTGAGACTATGGTCCAGGTTGTCTTCTAAGATATCATAAGCTCGGGTTTTGGCCATGGAGTTTGATGCAGCGCTGACGATGACTTACGAAGGAGGAAAGACCCTGCACATCCATTTCCAACAGTCGGGCCAGTGGATGTGACAATGCAAGGACAAGCGCTGAGGTAACCGCCCACAGGCCTATCGCAGCGGTTGTCCCCCCGCTCACTGCAACATCCCATTCGTAACAAGAGCTTAGGTAGCACAAACCTTCTAGATGATGCCAGACAGCTGGTACGACATGTGCGACGCTTTGCGGCTGGGTTTGAAACGGTACCGCAGGAACTAAGAGCCTCGCAGGAGGATACATACACAGAGGGTCCAGCAAAGTACTCTAGGCGCCAGACCGTTCGTTCACCGCAGCGATGTTTGGCCCATCTTTCGACGTACTGGATGAAATGTCAGTATGACATCAAGCAGATCCGACCACTATACCTACCTGAAGTATTCGGCGGCTACGTCCGATCAGCTTCTGGTGCATCGGATCATAGTGCTGAATCGACCGTCCAGTCCAGTCGATCCTGACGGCCATCCAGTGGTCGCTTTCATGGAGGCCGGAAACCCATGGCTTAGATTGCTTCGGAACAGCCATTGTCCAGCGGTCCAAGTCTCTGAATCGGGCTTCTTCGATCAGCCGCACTACAAACGTCGGCAACAGATAGCCGTCCGTGTCCTTGCAATCACCCAGGACCGGGATGGTATTGAGAAATTCGTCGGTCATCCTGCCGTCGGTGGCTAGAAGACGGAGATCCCTCGGCTTGCAAAACCCGGCGCTCAACATGATCAACGGATGAGGCCCTGTCCAGATGTCCCGGCCCTCCTTCTCTAGCTCGTCGGCCTTGTGTCATGTCAGTGGTGTCGGCGAAGATAGTCAAAAGCACTTACAAGTGACTGTGCGCTCGATCGAACCAGACCCAACAGATTGGAATCGTCCCGGTCGTGATCGGCTTCGGAGGGGTCGACGACCGGTGGCCGATCCGCACCAGGACTTCGTTGGCGGTGCTCGGAGACATCCTCTTCGCCCGTAAAGGACGTCTTTGTAGCCGAAGACGGTTCTTCCATTTCGACTGCCGCAGCCTGATCGTCGCCTGTGATGCTTTAGGACGTAGCAGCGCCATCTGCACACGGTACTCACTATTCTCTGCCTTAAGACGTAGTTCACTGAGCGTTTGCTCCTCTGGCATCCTGTGCTCGCTGGCAGAGCGCTTTCTCTTCTGTGAGTACCAATCAGTATTGAGGGCAAGATGCAGGCTCAGATGGGAGGTCGCCGACGATGCTTCGGATGCGTCAGGTTTGACTTACCAGTCCGTGAGACGTCATATCAGCTAGCGGAGTTCCTGGAGCCCGTGTGTCATCTGTCAGCGCAAGCTGTTGTCAAGAGATAGGTCCACTTGCCTTCAAGTCCCCAGTCGCCACCGACCGAATCGCTCGTTGATGGTGCGGTGTCGGTGGTGAACTTCTTTGACGGTTTACATTTCCCCAGCTCTGTCGCCGTAGGTGACACCGTCTTCGGCTGCGGCGTCGGGACTTCGCGTGATCGAACATTGCTCGACGGCGTGACGTTGCCAGTCGGTACCCCTGATGGTAGACACGGAGAATGAACTGTCCTGTCACTTCCAGGTGAGACGGATAAGTCGGAATATGTGTTGTTGTTCTCCTGGAATAGCTATGAGTCGGCAACGTTCGCCCTTCAGGTCAACGATCGCAACTTACAGATGTGGACGCAAGTGCGCCGTAGTACCGAAACCTACTACAGTCGGTGCCATAGGATTCCACCATCGCTGGGATGTCTGTCCCTGCGAGCTCAGCGACCTTGGCAAGCTCATTGGCTCCAGAAGACTCCGCATCCAGGATGTTCAAGCGCCTACGCTTAGTGGGACTGCTGGCTTCTTTGCCACCTGAGATGTTCGCAATTCCCCGTTTCCGATTTTGGCGTGCGTCCATCTCGGCATAGCCGCCAGGCATGGTCCCGGCCGGGGTTGGAAGTGCAGTAGCGAGGGAGGGTGTAACAGAGTCTGAAAGCCCAGATTAGCCACTGCAGCGCCCCACATACTCGGGTCATGTTACGAAACCACTCACGTTGTGGATCGCGCTGCTGTGCCTTTTGCGAAAACTGGGGGACCGCCCGTGTCCAATAGCCATCGTCGTAGCACAAAGCGTTGGTGACGACTGATGGGCTTCGTATCATCAGCCGATGAATCTGGGGTGGGATCGTAGGGACAACCTTACTGGACTATGTGCTTAACCCTATCCTGTAACAACCCCAAAGGGGTCAACTGTTGAAGCGCTAGAGTGTCAATCGGCATGGCCTCCGACAAGAGATTATGCATCCAGTCACGGTATTGAGCGATGAACTTCGGATCGTTGAGTTCGCTTAGCAAGAGTAGGAGAGCGGCGGGTCTTCGGGCACGAGCGAGATAGGTTTGCAGTCGGCGGATCCCTGTTCTGACTGGACGGTGTCAACGCGAGCACGTAGCAACATTTGCAAAGTCGATGGCTCACGCAAGAAGACGAGGACCAACAGGTGGAGGCCTCGCCAGTCCTCGACAAGGCGCAGAAGCACGTAGTTCAGGCAGTGATAGATATGGACGCGCTCGATATCGTGTTTGCTTCAGCCTTCTAAAGCTTCGTAATACTGCGCACATCAGCAATTTGACTTTACATCAGACTACACATACCCCTTACCTCGCCCTCGTTGTGTTGTTTAGCGACCATGACTGCCAGGCCTCGGAGGCACCGGAAGAGGCTGAGCTCGTCTGCTGCGACATCACTTCGCCGGCGCAGCGCTTTCACAACGTCGATTAGACGAAGTGCGTCCTCTTCGGCAGTAGAAGAATGGGCTAGCCTCCGTACAACGTCGATGTTCTTCCGGTTTTCTCCGGAATCACCTGCTGCTGGTATGTATGTTAATAAATGGTCTCTTGCGCTGCTGAGCTTTTTCGACCAACCGTAAGTCAGTTCCGACTGGGTCTTCGCCGTTGAACCCATTTACAAAGCCAAAGGATGAATGGTGTGCCGCTCGTGAGTGATGATCAATCGGCTAGCGTCGAGTCCAAATTTCGTGCAACTCTTTCGGATAGTATCTTCCGGCCGCTCCCTTCTCCGCAAGGTGCCCTTGACTCCAGAGTCGTCAATCGTGGACCCCACCGGCCGCATACTGGTGCGAGCTTTGGAGGGTTTCGACGCAGAAGCACCTGCTCCAGACGTTTTCAGACGGCGACTCGTCTTGTGCGTCAGAGGGGACGATGGCTCATCGCCACTGGCAGAATCACTATCTACCTCCTGTGACCCCATGACAGGTGAACTCACATCGTCCAGGCGTGTCGGCCCAATGACTGTTGCTTCTTTTGGCGATGCCACTTTAATCTGCGAGGTGGCGGGTGAATGTGACTCTCGCAAGCCTGGGGACACTACACCTTCACTTGGCGGAGAGGAATGTGCCTTGCGGGACTCCGCCTGGGTGGTGGGGCTACCGAGAGGTAGCTCTCGTGAAGAGATCGCTCTACCGTGCGACGTCGCCGACAGCGGTGTGGTGACCCTCGGTGGATCCTCTCCCAGGTGTGAAGTCGGCGACGACATACCGAGCGGAACAGACTCCAGCGCCACGACATCTTGCGACGTGGAGTCTGCTACGTACGATCTGTGTGAGAATTCGCCGTCTAGGTTGGTTGCCGGTTACACCGCTGATGTACCCTCCTGTGAGTTGAGTTGTCCTTCAGTCGACGCCTCAGAAATTACGGGCGGACTGAATGTAGGAGAGGGAGACGTCGACAATCCTGTGCCCACTTTCGGTGTTGCTTCCGCGGCCGGCGTGGTTACAGGTGAGGCCGGAGACACCACAGAAGCTGTGTGGCAAGGCTCAGGAAGCGCCGGCAGGGCTTCGGCCCCGACATTCGGACCTTTTTCACTCCGCTCAAACGCGGTGGTGGGCTTGTCACATACGGCGCCGGAGCCTTGGTTTGGAGATGGCAGGCTTAAGGTCATCATGTGCTCATCGTCCCCATCGGAGGCCCAGCTCTGCGCCGATTGGCCGGTCGGGCTCTGGGCCGGTGTAGCTTCCGGAGATGAGGATGCGGTCGCGCCCACCATTGAGATCCCTTTCGCCAGGTCAGCCGCGTTGTCGTCCATCGGAGCGTCCTTAGACCAGCGAAACTCCACGGAAGAGGAGTGTTCACTGCTGCTTGTAGAATCCTGAATCTCAGGGCTGGCGCAGTTGGCCGCCTCCGCAGTGGCGACGCTCGGGACAAACTCCGTCGTTATTCGGACAGGGTCACCGCGCCAGCCCGGTCCTGGGCTTCCAATACCGGCGTCATTTCCGTCGTCGGAGATATCATCTTGCATTCTACGCGACATGCTTGGGGAGGAGGGTTTAGCGGCACCGCGATACTGAGTTAATGGACTCTCCGGCGGTGTCGATTGGCCGCTCCGACACTCACGCTTCAATCCCCCGTCAGCTAATACGTGGCACCCTGGCGAGGCCTGGCCCCCGCAACGCTCCTGGACAGTATGAATTGGCGTCATAGTCTCTTCCGCCTTGGCGCTTCCGTCTGAATGTCGTGTTGTCAAGTGGTTTGCGATGTGCACATCGGCCGCATCCTGTTCCTCGCAAGACTCTCCGATACGGACGCGTGGGCCTTTCCTTTCCTCGGTGGACTCTACTTCACTATTCTCCACCGCGGCTTCCGTATCCGCTTCCATCAGATCGGCTCGACCAACGTGGGAGTTGAGGTTCATCTCATTCATCTTGATTGTGTTAGCGGTGCCGGCGTGTCCATCGCGCGATGACATTGAGCCAAGGACTCACCACTCGCTTGAGAAAGTCGTTTTCATCGCGGATGCGGGTAAGCTCGAATTCTGTCTCATTCCTGACCTTTCGTGTTAGACATCGCGAACATAAGGTCCAGGCAACGGGGATCATACATCTTTTGGAGAAGGGTGACTCGTCGCTCTTCCGACTCCGCTAGCTGCTCCGCGAGCTCCGTCGAACTCCCTCGAAGAACCTTGTTTTCCTGGCATAAAGAACACGCCTCACCCCGTACACCGTCTCCTTCGAAACCGTGGATCTTTTCGGTCATGGGATTGAGGTGTAAGTGTGGCGATAGGGAGGAGCACTTCTACGGACGGGCGGAAGGGTAGCGCTTTAGCGTATATAGGTGTATGCGTGGGTGGCCGGGATACGGCTTCGTGAGACAGGCGGGGTAATATTTGGCAGTGAAGGTATCCGCGAAAAGAGCCTGCTGCTTCCTGGCGCTGGATCTGGCCTAGCTGCGTTTGCGAGGGTTCTTACCTCTGCAAGAGCCGTCACGCGTCTTGCAACAGACGATGCAGAAGTGACCTGGATTGATACGTCTTCAGGTCTCGACGTGCGACGAGGCGTCAATCCAATGCCTCGAAGGTAGTGGAAACGAAAGAACCAATGTCCGGCTCTCCGTTTCCTGACCTATCTATAGAGCTCCCCACCCCACACCCTGTCTCTCTATGCAAAGCAGTTTAGCGGGCTGATTCTGGAAAGCATTCCAACGACTATGCCGCTCACGGTCTAGTGGTTCTGGACTGGCGAGAACCCCTCAGTCGGAAAGCGTGTCTTCCGCGTTAGAAGAGATAACAGATATTGATGCGGAGGGAAAATTTCTGCGTCGGCCTGCGATACTCCATCCAACTTACTGACGGAAGTGTTGCCCATGGTGCTGATGCTTACATTTAGCCCGCCAGTGTATGCTATACCCAATAGTTAGTGCTAGAACGTGTTATGATGCTCCGAAGGTGGGGAGGCTTGGTGGACGGCATTGGTCTCGCTGCGGTCGTTCGCCTCTCCGTGGATGGCTGCACGGATTCAGTAACCGTGCGACGTTGCTGTTGTGGAGTTGGAAGGTGGTTACGCCACCCAGCCTCCTCCCACTTCGGCTGACTTCACAACTGTCATCGATGATTTGGTCTTTCATCCAACCCTGAACAGCTTCCTTCAAAACTGTATCTGGTATCTCTTCTACGCGGAAGAGAAGAGATTAGCGGATAGGGAACGGTTCACCCCAGGGACTTCATATTACCGCTTGCATGCACAAATAGGGCTCTCGCAACGCAAAAGCGCGTGGCTGAACGGTGCATTACTCCTTGGCATTCTAGGGCCACTTGACTACTTACGGCAGAGTGGTTTGAAAGCTCGCAAGAAATCATCCCGCTAGACTGCTTACATAGAGGATCGGGAGTCCGTGGCGTGGGCAGGGGCTACATTTGTAGACGGTGGTTTATATTATGTCAGGGAGGAGCAGGAGTGGCGCACTGTGTCCCTTCGTTTCCACTACTTCTTCAATAAATATGATCGATATCTTGTCGCACCTCGAGACGTGGAGGACGTCGTCTCACCCCCTGCCACGTCTGCGTCGTCTATTATGTAGGAGAAGTGTGCCAATTTATGCAAAGGCAAGAGTTCTCGGAAGCCAACTGAGCCGGATCTAGCGCCAGGAAGTAGCAGGCTCTCCGCGCGGATACCTTCGCTGCCAGTCATTTTCCGGCCATCTCATAGTGGTATCTCCCAGCCACCCAAACATGCTCTTCGAACACGCAGAAGCGCTACACTTCCGTTCCCATGCAGAGTTGTTCCTTCCTACCGCCACGCTCACGTCTGGTTTCCATGACTGAAGGCGCACAGGACTGAAGCGGACAGTGAGGCGTGAGACGCTCTCGCTATTCCAGGAGAGTGAGGCTCATTGAGGAAGGATGACAGAGCTCACGACACAGCTAGCGGGGTCAAAAGAGCAACGGGTCAACCTCACTCATAAGATGTAAAAGCCCCACTAAGGTGACACTCATCTCCGCAATGTCTAACACAAAAGTCAAACAGGAGACAGAATCCGAGCTTACTCGCATCCGCGATGAGAACGACTTTCTGAAGCAAGTGGTAAGTCTTGCCTCGTTGTCATTACGCGATGGACACGCCGGCAGCGCTAACTCAAACAAGATGAATGAGATGAATCTCAACTCGCACCTTGGTCGAGCTGATCCGAAGCCGCGATGGACAACCGTAAAGTGGAGTTCAGCGAGGGAAAGAGGGGCCCACACATTCGTATTGGAGTGATTCGTGAAGAGAAGGGTGCGGCCGATGTGCACATCGCAAACGATTTAACGTCATGACAGCCAGACGGAGGCGCCATGCGACAAAATGCTGTGACGCCAAATCGCCCGGTTCTGGAGCGCTACGGAGGCCAGGCCTCGCCAGCGTGCGACGTATCAGGTAACGGCAGACTGAAGGGCGAAAGTTGGAGCGGCCGATCGGCACCGCAGAAGAGTCCATCCACCCTGGATTTGGTGCTACTAATCTAAACTTATCAAGCATGTTGCGAATAGTGCAAAATGATGCCTTTGTTAACGGACATGACGCCGGCAGTAGAAGCCCAGGACTGGGATGGCGCGGTGATTCTGTCCGAATGACGCTGGAGTTATGACCGAGCGGTGCGGCTGCGGATGCGACTAATTGCACCGGCCCCAAGATCCCGGATTCGGCAAGCAGCTGGGATCACTCCTTTTCCGTGGAGTCCTAGGGGTCTGAGGACGATCCGACGGGTTACACTGCAAGGGACGTGGAGGTAGGGAATCTTAAGGATGAGCGCGCCCTCATCTCCAGAAGCTACGATAGCCGAAAGTCCGACCGATCGATCGGCGCAGAGCTGGATTTCCGAAGAGGACGACCACTACATGACAACCTCAAGACTGCCATCTCGAAAGCAAGGGTCCAGCGCTGTAGGTGATAAGCCCACGCCGCGCTTGAGCGGATTGAAGACGGTCCGACTGGCGGAGTTTGAGTCGTGCTGGCGCTTCGTGAGCCTTCCCGGACAGCTTTTGTGGCGCCTCCGGCCTCAACTGTAACGACGCCGGCCGCGTAATCAACAGCGGAAATGGGCACAGGATCGCCGGTTCCTCCCTCTGCTACCTTTAGTCCGCCAGTGTCTTCCGAGGCCTCAGCTGAACGACAACTCAAATTACAGGAAGAGATATAAGTGGTGCGAAGGGCATTCAGCCAAGACCGCGAGCTTTCATACAAATTTTCCGTAATAGAGTCCAGGTCTCATGATATCGTAGCGGCAGAGTCCGTTCCGCTCGGTATGCCGCTGTCGACTTCACACTTGGGAGAGGATTTACCTGGGCTCACCACACTGCCGTTGGCGACGTCGTAGAGAAGAGTGATCTCTTCACCAGAGTTGCCTCTACGTAGCCCAACCGCCGTGGCGGAGTTCTGCATGGCACAGTCCTCCTCACCGCATGAAGGCGTTGTGTCGCCAAGCTTGCGAGAGTCACCTCCACCCGCAATTCCGCAGATGAATATCGCATCACCAAAAGAAGCAACAATCATGGGACAGACACATCCGTACGATGTGAGTCCATATATTGTCGGGTCGCATGTTGGAGATAGTAATTCTGGCAGTGGCGATGAGCCATCGTCTCCTGTAACGCAAAACCCGGGTTGCCGTCGAAAGACGACCAGAGTATGTGCTCCTGCATCGACACTCTCCAAATCTCGCACCCGTCTGCGCCCGATGGGGTCCGTAATCGACGACAATGAGCCAAGGGCGCCTCACAGAAAAGCGAGCGGGATGAAGATACCATCAGGGAAAGCTACACGAAGTTCGGATTGGGCGCTAGCCGATTATCATCACTTACGAGCCACACACCATACGTCCTTTAGCGTTGTACATGGTTTCAACCACAAAGATCGGGTCGGAACTAACTCATGGTCGATCGAAAACCCTCTGCAGCGCCCGAGACGATCTGTTAGTATACATACTAGCAGCAGGTGATTCCGGAACAGACCGGAAGAACATCGACCTCGTACGGGACCGCGGCTTCTCTCCTACCACTAACGAGGATGCACTTTGTCTGGTTGATGTCGTGAAAGCGCTGCGGCGGCGGAGCGATGTGGCGGCAGACGAGCTTAACGTTTTCCGGTGTCTTGAAGGCCTGGCAATCATGGTCGTCAAATATCACAACGCGGCCGAGGTAGGGGGCTTTCGTAGTCTGATGTGTAGTCAAATTGCTAACGTGCGCACTATCGCGAAGCTTTGGAAGGCTGGAGCATACACGATATCGAGCGCGTGCACATTTATCACTGCCTGAAGTACGTGCTTCTGCACCTTGTGGAAGACTGGCGAGGCCTCCACCTGTTGGTCCCCGTCTTCTTGCGTGAGTCATCGGCTTCGCAAATGTTGTTACGAGCCCGCGTCAACACCATTGAAACAGAGCAGGGATCCGTCGACTGCAGAGTACCTCACACGTGCCCAAAAACCTGCCGCTCTCCTGCTACTACTGAGCGGACCAAACGACTCGAAGTACATCGCTCAGCGCCGTGACCGGATGCTTCATCTCTTGTCGAAGGCCAGGCCAATTGACGCTCTAGCGCATAAATGAATGACCCCTCTGGGAATGTTGCAGGGTTAGGGTCAAGCACATAATCCCATCAGGTTGTCCCTGCAAATCATACCGCAGATTCATCGGCTCACGATACGAAGCCATTCGGTCTTCACCGTTGCCCTGTGCTATGACGATGGCTATTGGACACGGGCGGTCCTCACTTTCCGCCAACGGCGCAGCAGCGCGACCCACATCATCAGTGGTTTCGTGATGACCCGAGTATGCCGGGGAGTCGCAACGGCTAATGTCACGCCCACCTTCACTGCCGCACTCACCACACCAGTCAGTGCCATACCTGGCAGCTGCGCCAAGGTGGACGCGCGGCAAAATCGGAAATCGGGCATGGCAAGCACCCCAGGTGGTGACGAAGCAAGCAGTCCGACGAAGCAAGCAGTCCGACGAAGCAAGCAGTCCGACGAAGCGCAGACGCTTGAACATCTTGGATGCAGAGTCTGGTGGGATTAATGAGCTTGCTAAGGTGACAGAGCTCACAGCAATGGCAGAATTCGATGGTACCGACTGCAGCAGGTCCCGATACTACGGCCCTCTAGCGTCCACGTCTGTAAGCTGCGATGGTAGATCTGAAGGGCGAACGTTGCCGAGTCGCAGCGATCTTGGAGAATAGCGACAAACGTTCCGACTCATCCGTCTCACCTGGAAGTTTGAGGACGGTTCATCCTCCGTATCTGCCGTCAGGCGCATTCACTGGCAACGTCACGCCATCGAGCCATGTTCGATCACGCGAAGTCCTGATGCCGCAACCGAAGATGGTGTCACCTACGAGATGGAGCCGTGCAAATGTAAAACGTCAAAGAGGTCGTCCCACGCTGACACTGCACCGTCAACGAGTGAAATGGTCGGCTTAACTGGGAATGCGAAGGCAAGTGACGCGCCTCTTAGTAAGAGTTGCGCTGACTTGTGACATTGGCTCCAGAAGAACCACTGCTAGCTGACGTGACGTCTCACGGGGTGGTAAGTCAAACGCGATGTATCCGAAGCATTGCCTCCCGTCGGAGCCATGCACGTTTTCCTCCAGACTGATTGCTTCTTATAGAAGAGATATCGCTCTACCGGTGAGCACACGATACTAGAGGAGCGAACGCTCACAACGCGACATCTTGTGAGAAGCATAGTGATTACCGTGCGCCGATCAGTGCTGTTATGTGACTAAACTGTAACAGGGGAAGACCAGGCGGAGACAGCTGCTTTGAAAGAACAGTCTTCGGCGACCAAAACGTCCTTTGCGAGCGAAATGGACCTTTTCGAGCACCACCAACGAAGTCCGGGTGTGGACCGCACACCAGTCGCTAACCCCTTGGAAGCTGATCATGATGAGGACGATTCCAAGCTGTCGCATCAAGTTCAATCTGGTGCACAGTCGCTTGTAAGTGCCCGTGTCTATCTCCGCCGACACGACTGACATAACAAAAGGCCTACAAGCTGGAGAAGGACGGCCAGGATATCTGGACAGGGGCTCGTCCATTGAACACGTTGAGCGCCGGGTTCTGCAAGCCGCGAGATCTCCGTCTCTTAGCTACCGGCGGCAGGTTGACGGACGAGTTTCTTAATGCAGTCCCGGTCCTGGGAGATTGCAAGGACACCGACAGATGTCTACCGCCGACATTTGTAGTGCGGCTGATCAAAGAAGCCTGGTTCAAGGACTTGGACCGTTGGACGACGGGTGTGCCGAAGCAATGCAAGCCTTGAGTTTTCGGTATCCATGGAAGCAACCACTGGATGGTCGTTAGCATCGAACTGGACCGGACGGTCGATTTAGCACTATGATCCGATGCATCAGAAGCTTACTTGACGCAGTCGACGGACACTTCGGGTAGGTATAGCTGTCAGATCTGCTTGATGTCATACTAACAGTCCATCCAGCACGTTGAGGAATGTGCCAAACACCGTTGCGGCGAACGAACTCCTTGGCGCCTGGTGCAATTTCCTGGACCTATTGAGGCGGAAAACGATCATATTGATTGCGGTGACTATGTACCCTGGATGCGAAGACACTGGGTTCGAGGCGAGGACCCGAGCGCGGCCGATCTGACGAATTCGCTCGCTTTCTTGATAGAGATACTACGGTTGTTGCGGCTCTCTCCAATAGTGTCTTTGTTGCCAGACATCGGCAAGGTCGAAGCCCACTCACACACTACACGCTCGGGTGAGCAATCATTAGACGTCCTGTTGGCGGGTAGCTAAGAAAATCAGCGAGTCATGTGGGAATCCTCGTAGACGACTCCCTGGAGGGCCAGTTAAGGAGGCAAGCAGCGGTGAGCCGACGCGACGCCGAAGCTGGGAAAGTGGACAGTTACAGGCCGCCGCAGGGTACTTTACCCAGCACGCGCTGTCAAGTTGAGCGGCACGACGACATCGTCCACATCATTGAAGTATGCTACGAACTCAAGACGGGACTTACATCTAGGTGGCCGCACCTCTTTGGATGTTCCTTGTGGCGCGAATGCGAACTCCGCTAAGCGACTTTCACATGCGACAGATGACCAGATGCAGCACACCGTCGAATCTAGCGCGGACATTTCGAGTCACACCCGATCCTGTCAATTCGAGCACGCATCTGCACTATCGTGAAAGCTCTGCGCGTGTATCACTAGGGTGGCCAGGCCCCCATTTCGTGCAATCCGCCGACGGAGACTATCGATGCCAGCATCAAAATGCGTTGAGAGACAGCGTGTCGTTACGGCGCAATAACTAGATCGTAACAATATTGCGCCTTGCAATGGGTGTGCGTTGGTACCTCTGCCGAGGCTCTGGCGTCGATATTTGCTCCTCGTAAAGATTGGCATGAAGGGACAGTCATGTATAATATGAGATAATGTCGCCAGACGCTCCAGCCCACCAGGCCAGGGAGCCTTGATCATTATTGGGCACGAGGAACAACATGGGATCATGTACAATCACTACTACACAGTGAATTTGCAATAACGACACATCCACGCTGAGCTCGCCCCATGCGTGAAGCTCGAGAAATACTCTAGCTCTTGGAACAAGAACATCTCCTGGAAGCGGCGGCTTCAGGTCTCGCTTCGACCGTATGCATACTACGAATTCAGCCGAGCCACCACCTACTATCCGATGGCCCTGCTCTCCAAGCTTGCTGCGGCTAGTGGACTCTTACCAATCGATCGATGTACGCACTGCTTGCAAGAGGCTCTTCCACCGACCCTAAAGCTCGAGCTACTCATTCTGCACATCGGAAAGCCAGCGTTGATTAGTGAGGAAGAAGATGATGATAATGATGCTTGGGCATCTTATTACGACTATCCGACCAAAGCTAAGCGTTGGCTGTCTCGTTGACACCGCGACATCGAACGCGACCTTGCATGGCTCTTCGAGTTTGCGCAATACTCCGCTAAGGCGGTGGTCATTCCGCAGACCGGCCAAGCCGACTCTCGAAATTCCTTACGCCGACTCGCATCGCTCCGTACTTCAAGACGGTGCATCTTTCAATTGATCACGCCTAGCATACCACTGTGGGCTTTCAGATCCGGCCAACTATCTCGTCTTAACCCTCGGGAGTCTCTCAGAACCGTGCGCCACCGGGCGTCCTACCATGAGTGGATGTCTGATGATGATAGCGTGGAAGAGAGTATGGTCCACGCTACATCTTCGGGTCACCTTTTGATGAGCAGCGTAGGGCCGGATGTAATATGGGACAGCGTTGCAACGTCCACCAAGGGGACGTGTGTCTAGTTTACGTGCTCTCTTTATTCCTTTGTTGACAGATCTCATGCAGTATTTTCCATAGTGTTCGAGGTAAATTTGACACCTGTCCGACCTGACACAGACAGATCTCAACGACACGTAATCGAACTTAGGGGTGACCCACACATGTTGTAGAGTTATGGTGTATGACGGAACATTGCTCCACTGCAAACGGCTGATTGGTTGGCGCTGGTCTATCTAGATGACTTTGCGGTCGTAGGCAGTTTGTTGCGTTCGGCCGCGGTCTTCGACGAAGTAGAAGGTGGAGGCGCTGATCTTTTGCGTTTCTCGAAGCCATCCTCGGAGCCTGCCTTGAGGGCTGAAGTAAGCAGCTTAACAGCTTTTCTCTCGAAAGTAGAATTGATCGACGCAGAACGCTGGCGTACCCCAAGGGGTTGGTGTTGTTCCTGTTTGTTGGAAGCCGACGTGACCGCCTTGAAGTCGGAACATCGAGGAAGCTGCGATGCCCTAGCCAGTGACTGTAGAGCCGAATGCCAGTTCAGCGGGCAAAAGACGACCATATTCACAAGTATCTCCACCACACCATCAGACTCCTGATCGCTCAGTTTCCAGACAATGTCCTCGCAACACTTGCTCGAGCGCGGGTTGTATCGCGGAAGTCCGTAGCCCTTTTCGAATATAACGACACCGAAGGACGAGACATCCACTGCGCAGGTATACTGAGATCTTGGCCGGTGATCAGGCGCAAGCTCAGGAGCCTGGTATTATATGGTCCCGCAGATCGTGTCCATCCTTTCACTTACTTTCGAGAGGCCGAAAACCCCAAGCTTGATGTGAAGCGGATTCTGAGACGCTACAAGTATGTTGGCCGGTTCGATAACTCGATGCACGATTGGCGGTATGTGTCCGTGAAGATAGGCCAGAGCAGAGAGGCCTTGCTGGAGAGCAGCAAGAATATCATCACCCGAAAGAGTGATACCATGAAGGTCGCCGTATGGGCGTACTCCATTTCAAAATCAGCAGAGGCGATGACGTTTCGATGGTGAAGTGGAGCTGGACGATGTGGGCCTTATATGGGATCAGCAACGTGCTTTATAGCACTATGTCGAAGTACTCACATGCGAGATACTGCGCATGATCGAGACTTCCTTGCGCCAGTCAGCCCTTTGAGGGTCACGTATCGTCTTCGCAGCATAGTGGCGACCCGTCGTAACATCCCACACACGATGTACTGTTGAGAAGGTTCCGCTCCCAAGCTTTTCCTTTCTGATAAGGATAGGGTCGCAATGCGGGCTGTTCACACCACTTGGACCCGCGTTGGAGTGGTTGCTGTGTAGGCCGAGTGTTCCGAAGACGATTCCCGCAGTCGCTGAAACACGCTCGAGGAAGCGGTCAACGTTCTTCGCATAGACTTCAAGCGGTGTCGCTTCACCGACCAAGATACGGAACTTCAATCTCACTTGGATCTGTATCACGGTGGTCTTCGCACTGTCTGCGCCCTCATGTCTGCTGAGGATCCAGGAGAATCCGTGGCGACGATCTCCACCCTGCCCGTCGAACTCAACGGCAGTCCCATACCTCGAGCAGCCTTGTAGGACCAAGCGTCGTTGTGAGTCGAAAGTCAGATAGCAATGGCGGCGGCTAATGCCTCTGCCACGAGGAACCACAATGTCGCAACTGGATGACTCGAACGCAAACATGAAGCCCAAGCCAGCTTTAGGAGCCTGAGCAAATGTCAAGACCGAAGCCTTGCCACAGCCTGCACGTTGTGTATCTGTCGCTGTTTGTTCGTCCGGGGGAAGCGTCGACTCGCGGCTACCTCGTCCTTCCCATTCCAGTTCTGCTGTTTCGCAAAGTAGCTTGCGGTTGTCAAGACTCTCCACACATCTTAGGGAGTTGACCTCTCCAGGATCATCGTGAGGGTAGAGATTAGCAACGATATCACCCATCGTCTCAAGGGCATTGACGTATGATGGAGACCTTGGAAAATGGGATGAAAACTGAACGGTTCTACCTGGTATTGAGGTAGTCTGGGCCAGTCGGATCGCGAGCCACCCCCCACTTGCACGTGTTGCATGAACCCGATCAGCCCGCTGTACGTACACGGTACGGTAGGCGAGGGCTACTGACTGCGGCTCACCAGGACCACTGCTAGTGCTCGGAAGACCTCGTCGGCATTAGTGTGGATAACGCTAAGAGGGAGCAGTCTTTCGGGGTCTCACACATAGTTTGAGGTGGGAGGAAGTACAAAGTACCTTAGGTACATGCAGGTTAAACAGGTACTCCCCGGCCAACGATCGTTAGCCAATCGATCTAGGGGGTACCTCTGGAAGTAAGCGCTGAAACGAGCATCGAGGAATGGTTGGATCCTAGGTCTTGTGGGCCTTGTACCGACTCCTCGGTACATGTACAGCGTGGCTGAGAGAATACAGAGAAGGAGTTGGATGAATCGGGCGAGACGGATAAGCATGATAGCAGCAAGAGCGGGCTGACTAATGCTTTTAAGAAGAAGGGGGGTTTAGCGTGAATGCAGGGTGCTGCTGCGGGCTAGCAGGAGGCGGCGAGGCTATAGGAGTTTAGCATTGGAAATAGCTCAGCATGTTCATGTGCTATGCCCCAACGGTGGGTATATAGATTGCTCCTGTGAGCAGGAGAAGCGTCGGGTCACGTGACTATTGGACTCGCGGGTGTGTCATGCCAGCTTTCCAAAGCAATGTAGGCCTCAACGTCAGCTCGCCTCTTACAGAACATTGTACCTAGACTCCAAATTCAACTTGCAGCCTCCGGACACCAGGGCACGGGTGCTAGCGGGAATCCCGCATTGCCGCACCTCTCCACACCTGCAATCTTCGTGACCGTATTCATAGCTGGTCAAGCATACCGACGATGCTGGAGCTACTCGCCTGTGAAGTCGCCGCATATACCGACGAGCAGCTTAAGGTCTATCTCCGGGAGAGTGGACGGTACTTTAAAAGTGTAGCGAGGCCTCACCCTGCGCCCATGCTGACAACAGTCCAGCATCGTGAGTGTGAGAGATCCGGACAACATGTCGCCAAGGTTCTTGCAAAGGCTACGGTGAGTGTGCGGACGCTCGCAGCATACACCTTTTCGTCTGATATCCCGAAGCAGTGATACATTGAACCAGGATAGCCAACTTGCCCACACACGCGCAGTCGACCTCGACGAAGTTGCTGCCCGCCTCCAAACTGTCTCCGCCCAATCCCGTACTAAGCGACTCGATCACTGGCCTACACCCTCCACGACTGAGCCGCCGACGCCAACAGCAGAGCGTGATGTTGAATACCTGCGCAAAGAGACGACGGCCTACTTTGCCTTAGTCAATGCAGGCGGTCGCCCACCGTATCCTTTCCACCTACTCAGAAGCTTCCTCGAAGACCCCGAACAGTATCTCCAGTATGCGGAGTACCGGGACATCATCAGCTTTTGGCGTGGAGACAGACTCCGTTCGAGCGAGCCAACCTTGTTCTCATCATGCCATTTGACTAGGTGGAAGCGTTCCGCAGGCTGCAGCATATCATTCGAGTGCGAAAGGTCAAGAGCGAGGTCATTTTGATGAATGCTGCAAGTTGGGATAGCTGGGAGGCATTCGCGGAGCGGCACAGTCCGAGTAGAGGGTATTAGGGTTTCTCTCAGTACGCCGAAAGTGTAAAGAACCGCCTGGCATTCTACGACTGTTATCAAGAGCTTCGCCTCCACCAAGATCTCGCACAGCAAGACGAGCTCACGACCTGGGCGGAATATATCGCCTACGAACACTGGTTCTTCAATCAATATACAAAGCACGTGAGCCAAGCTCGGGAAAAGCATGGCACTGCTTGGGCGAACCTTTGCGACTCGGGGGTGTTAAGGATTACCGAGACGTACGAAGCGGTGTGCAGTACCGACACCGCTGCGGAAAGAGCAAGGGAGAGAGAGAACGCAGAAGAGGCCGTCGAAGTTGCAGCAGCGGCCTGTCTCCATCAATCTATCCCTGCTGAAGCTCGGTCTGTTCTCTGCGCAGCCCGGGCGCATTGTGATGTCGTCAAGAAGAGGAACAACACTATCACAGGCTTCCTACAACGGACGAGAGGCTACCGCATAGCCTGTGACCGCATGGATCGCCACAATCTTCTCTTACGGTGGCTACAACAGCAGGTTCCCTTGGTCCAGCGGGACCACAGCCTGTCAAGCAGCAGTCAGACGGCTCTCGATGACCACGCCGGGGCGGGATCGTGTAACAGCCTGTCCATGACCGAAGAAGTACAGACCACGCCTCAAACGTCGCAAAGCAGTGGGAAGCGAAAGCGAAGCTGCGATGCCGTGGTTGACGATGTGCGGTCAAGTAAACGACCGAGGCACGGCCAAAGATATACTGGGCCAGAGCCTTTCAAATATCTTCCCCGGAGTGCCAGGATTGCGGGACTGGTCAACACCACGGTCCACTAAGGTGGCTTGCGACCGCGGGCAGTCCGTAGCCAGCTGTCGGCGGGACGCGGTAACAGTGGTCGGGCTTGTGCACATTAGATAGCTCTGCAAAGAAATAGCCTGGCGTGCCTGGGTACCACTATCTGCGCATGGCGCTGCTACAACCGCGCGGAGTTAAGCTGCAAGTATCTTTGGCCTTTTTGCCTCAGTACCGGCACAAGTCTGCCAGTCTACCATGACGCTGTTTCTTCTTCCTTACACGGAGTAGGGTAGCGTTGCTGAGCTTACAGGGGTGCGCAACCTATTTGCTACTGCATGGTATTCCTGCACATCCCATCATGTTTGGTGTTTGGTGGCACAAAGAGAGGCTCGTATCATGATTGGTGAATGCACACACGGGGGCGAGAACGCTGCGAGGCGTAGTCTCGGATGTTCGAACCAATCAACCATGCAGCTAAATATGCAACACACGACGTGTGGCTCTGCATCTACGACCCTACGCCGCAAATGCATCCGGCCAACAAGGGTTGTACTCGCAGTTTGCTGCGTCGATACGTGCCTCTTTCCTTCAAGCACAACGC
>NAJQ01000164.1:34941-48202 GCA_005059865.1 Friedmanniomyces simplex
AGCATGGAGTCCGTGTCCACTTGAGCGCAGCGCATCCGCTTCTCCAGGATGTCTTACACCCCGCTCCGTCAACGGTGGTGTTCGCGCCCATGCCTGCGGCTCTCCAGGGTTATATCTTGGCAACAGTCAATCCGGACCTGTTCCAGTGTCAAGCATGCGGAAACTACACCCAAAGTCGGATGAGGTGCTCTGAGCATTTCGCTAAGGAGCACTTTGGACTAAAGTCTTAGACAGTGTGCTCTTCCGAGTGTACACTGACAAGCGAGAGATCCTCTTGGTTGCAGGTGTACGTAGCACTGTTCGAAGATGCGGTTCACAGCCTGCCGATGGTGATGTGCCGAACTCCTCCCAACTTTGTTAGACCGATTGACCTCATCAAAGCCGTGGGAGTGACATGCAAGATCATGGGTTTTCCGCGAGAGCAGTTTGCAGATGTCCTTCAGGTGCTGGTGCACTATGCTGCCTTTCCGCAGGATGTTCGAACCAATCAACCATGCAGCTAAACATGCAACACACGACGTGTGGCTCTGCATCTACGACCCTACGCCGCAAATGCATCCGGCCAACAAGGGTTGTACTCGCAGTTTGCTGCGTCGATACGTGCCTCTTTCCTTCAAGCACAACGCCCGGGTCTCTGGCCACTGTCCCGTGAACAATCTATTCGCTTCGACATGCAATCTCACAAAAGAGTGCATAGTGGTGAGGATGGAGACCACAGGAAACGGCGACAGCTTTCGGAACAGCATGCTGAAGGTTCTGTTTGGCCGAGCTAGGCTGCCCAGTGAACACTGGCTGACACGTGAGTGAGTAAAGCAGAACCCGCTCGACTTACGCCGGTACTCAAATGCTGCCTGCCATTGCCGCTCGAGCTCGTCTCGGCTATCCTTGAAGACACAGATTTCTCAGCACACGATTTAGTCCGAACGAGCTTGGCGTGCTCTCAGTTCCGGTGCGCCATTGAGGAGTCCCCATCGCTCTCAGGAAGGACTTTCGTCCGGCAGCATCCTGACGTCGTTGGGGTGAACGGTTTCTTGCTTCGGCCGGCGTTTACATCTGGCTATACATTTTGGCACGGAGTGCAATGGTTGCTCGCCCGTCGAGACCGCCGTTTCATGTACATGCTGCTATGCCAGCCCCCTGCTACCGCCATTGACCTCACCTTTTACGACCGCCGCCGCCGCCGCGCTCAGCACGGCGGCCATATCACGGTTCGGATACACCGTCTGGATGGGCTACGTCTGGAGGATGTCGTTGCAGCGTTGGAAGGAGAGGTTCCAGAGCGCTCGTTTGCTGCACTAAGGGTGTCCTTTGTCGAACCGCCGGCGCTGCAAAGCCTTTTTGGCGCATCAGAGCCGGTTTTGCACCGGCATACTCAGCGTACTGACACACATGGCAGCTGCAGTGCGGCAATGCGGGATTTGAGCTCGCAGCTTGGAGCGCTGCAGACGTTAGTGGAGAGGTTAGAAGCGGATGTGAGGTCCAGGCCAGTAGTAACAGGCAATGTCGAGGCTGCATAGAGTACAGAGGACTGTATCTGGCGCTGGCGCAGTAGCAGTTACATATATTCAGGCTGCGGAGAGCGGCGCACGGACACCTGCCCACGGGCAGATTATCTAATCACACTCTTGGGAAGGACAGGGCCTCGCCCACAAACACCGAGAAGATTTTCTTCAGCCGACCTTGTGACGGCTATGTGGCCTCGTTCGTATATGGTACGAGGGCGATGTGGCAGGCAACGTTTTGTGCGATTTTGTACATATATGCGTGCGTGTGGACGCTAGACACTTTTGTCTGTCAGCCACTTGCGCACTTCACGAGAGAATTTGAACACCGCGCGAACGCACCCACCCTTTCTCACAGTCATGCCTTACGCCCTCGAAGACGCTCGCCAAAGCGAAGCACTACAAAGGACCGATGGCCTCCGGTGTATGTTGTTTCAGGCTCAGGGAAAGAACGCAGAAGTATCCTCGAGCGCGAGGCGCTTAATCTTCTGTGTGAGGTACACTTTGCTGCACTCCGCGCAGAAGTGTTATGGTTAGAAGGTGCAGATGTATGCGAAAGATCGTCTCTCTGGGCACAGATCCAAGGACTAGCCGCACAGGCTGAGCGGGTGCGGAGGACTGATCAACTCCGCGACCCCAAACATTTCCGGGCGTTGCTCTTCGTCACTAAGACTTGGGGTCTAGACAAGGTCGACCGCTACCAGTGGCGGTGGGTAGGCCGCCAACTTATAGAAGAGCTGCGCAGACTCGCTGAGGTGTGCTCGGACTGGACTACTGCTGTTAACGCATTAAACGCTGCCATGCTGTCTCGGCACATCGAGGAAGTGAACACTACTGGGCAATCTGGGCGGAACAATTGGTTCCTTCTACGGGAACGATAAGGTGAAGGATGGGAGCTGCCCACTCAATAGGCCAGACATCTGTATGTCCATACGGTGGGTCAACTGCGATCGCCGATTGGACGGTGGGTTCATAATAGCGTTCCGCACTGCTTACGAAGTACCCAAGCAGGCTATTACCAATCACTTCAGATGGCTCTTGCGCCCTCGCGCAACCCAAGGGTTGATCAGGTATAGGTCGATGAACTATTAAAAATAGACATATATAATAGTAGGTGACATGCTGCTCAATTTCCGCATCACAGTTACCCTAAACCTCACTTCAGCCTTTTTTTTTAAAAAGGCCCAGAGTCCTGACATATCTCCAACCTCGACCTCAAAAGCATGGCTACACCGACGCACGCTGCCGTTGTGACCACGGCCCCACGAACTCCCCTCGTCATTCGCCAAGTCCCGACCATTGCTCCAATAAATGATGAGGTACTCGTGCGGGTCGAGTGGACGGCTTCGACGCCGTTGGACCTGCATCAAGCAGATGGCGGGCTATTGGTGAAGCATCCACAAGTCCTCGGCGACGGCGTTGCTGGCACGGTCTTGGAAACGGCGGAGGGAGCCAAGCGGTTGAAGGTCGGGGACAAGGTGTTCGGGTTCCAGTGGCGAGAGCAAAAGGAAAAAGGCCATCAGGAGAAATTGACAGCCCCCGAATGGCTTTTCGGCAAGGTCAGTGAAACGATTCTTAGACAGCGCGAAGGCCTGCTCACCACCCTCCTCTCCAAATCTCGAAGTAGGTTCGACTTCGATATTGTAATTGGAAAGTGGACTGATAAGGTCTTGTTGTCTTTTGTCTTCGACTCGTTGCTTCAGGCATGCGCTCTATGCTTTTCCATTCATGAGCTCTTGTTCTCCGTTGCCGTGGTTTCCGCTCTCGCTTGCTAAACTGTTCAAGTAGCCCTTTTAAGTAAGGTGCTTCTGCTAATGAATCGTCCATGACAGATTCCGTCAGGCTTCACGATGCAAGAGGCGGTTACCTTACCCAACAACTTTGTGACAGCGTTTCACACCATCTCAACAGACCTTGGACTGCCAATTCCATGGCCGAAACCAGAGGGATACGTACCGCCTAGAGCCTCCGAGGCCATCCTAATCTGGGGTGGGGCTTCAAGTGTGGGTCAGTACGCGCTCCAAGTACTCAAGTATTACGGATATAGGAACATAATAGCCACGGCCTCACCATCTCATCATGGTTATCTGAAGAGCCTGGGCGCTATCAGATGCTTCGATTACCGAGACCCGAACGTGGTCCACGACATCGGAAGGGACATGGGATCACTACCTTTGATCATTGACTGCATCGGCTCCAAGGCAGGAACGCTTGCTCCGATCTCCCAGCTTACCGGAAGCGGAGCAAAAGTCGCGATCATGCTGCCAGTCATCGTCAAGGCTTCGACAGACGAAGCAGCACCAGAGTATGGCATGGAGGTGGAATCTCAAGCAGCATGGGCCCCAGGCGTAGAGGCTAGAGGCGTAAGGACGCACTTCTACTTACAGGTGAGTATCTTCGAGCGAATGATCTTTCCATCTCGTTCCGCTAACGGCCGACAGAACGAGCTGTTCAAAGAGAAGCTTCAACCTGAAATAATGCCTACGCTTCTAGCCGAAGGTATAGTCAAGCCTAATCGGTACGAATTAATCGAAGGCAACACGCTCGTGGAAAGGGCACAGAACGCTTTGGACAAGTTGAGAAGCGGAACCGTAAGCGGGGCGAGACTTGTTTGGCGAGTTGCAGAAGCGTAGTCTTTGAGCAGACCTCACCGAGTATGATGATGGAACCCTGCCTTTTTCCTAGAAGGCTGTGCCTGACAGACATGATCGTACTCCGTTATGGGTTGTGGCTCATCTTGCTGCATTATGGTTGGTGGCTCGCTTCCGAGCGCTGACGTAGATTTTGATGCAAACTCAAGTGTAGAGACTTCTCAAGACGTCCATTGCCACTGTACGCAACATAGCCCTGCGCTCAACGTGGGTCTCCGCGTGGGTGCGTTCGTTGCGCTACACGTAGGCTATGCCAACTCGTATGCATTTCTCAGCAGTTCGAGACGGCCACGTGGAGATTGCAGCAGGCATCAGTACGACTGAGATCCATGACTCGGAAGAGCGACGCGCGTCTATTTTTCAGAGGCTCCAGAATTCTTACATGGCATCGTCTGCTCTGTTGTACAAGGCGCTTCCATTGATCTTGTCATGGTGACTTGGTCGCCCTTTCGCAGACATTGTCACCCGCCTTGCGACGCATGGTGTATGCGGAGGGATCATGAAGCTCTCGGAAGCACTGCCAGTGCGAGCATTGACAAGAATAGATGTCGAAACAGCGAGTGCGCAGGGCTGACCGCTCTGCCACGCATCCTTCAGCCCCATAAAGCGCGAATCGCGCATCGGGACCGAAGGAACGCGCCAGTCAGCCCTTGAGGCTCGAAAGGCGTAGCGGGAGAGCGAGTCGCAAGTGGCTAGCTGTAGTCTTGCGAGCTACTCCAAAACCCCCGGGGACGCAGGACCCTTGAGGCCGCAGCGCACTCTCCCTACGAAGGTAATTAGGCGTACTTGCACTGACCACCTAACACTAGTTCACGGACAACGTGCAGAATACCCGGCACGGAACAACCCGGGGCTTCTCAGGAAGGTCTTGGAGGAAGTATCCGTGGAGGAGTACAATAAAAAGCTGCACATCAGCAACACCACTGTAGACGCCGAAAATTCACTGGGTGCGTTGCAAAGACGAGTGCTGGTGGACATGGACGAACAAGCTTGTTCCGAAGCATGGTCCGGTCTCAATTCTTACTGCAAGGTCGCACGCAAGACCTTCGTGGACAATGTCTGCGTGCAAGTGGTCGAGAGACAGCTTTTGCGTCATTTGGCCGACGTCTTCTCACCAGAGATGGTGCTGGGTTTGTCGGAGGACGAGCTGTACCAATTTGGCGGGGAGAGAGAGAAGACGCTCTCTTGGCGGAGAGAACTTCAGAGGTTACATGCCAGCTTGGCCGCGATCTGCAACGATTGTTAGAATTAGTGCTTCAGGTATGAGGCGCAATGCGTGCCCCATTGATTGTCAGCCCAACGCAATGACACGTCAGCAAAGGAATCTGCACGCGTATGCAGGCGGGGTCACGGAACCTCTCAGGAGATGGTGAAAGAGCGGTGAACGTACTTCCGTTCATTAATGAGTCCCTCCAAGCGCCGCGACTCCCAGTACCATCAGTTCTCTACTTATTCCTTCTTTTCTTTTAGTGACAATCGCTTTGCCCCACGTTGTGGACACCATGGAAGACGGTCACCAGATTAGGCGGAATCTCACTGGTGATTGCTTCGAGGTAATCATCTGACAAGATCGCCGTCTTCGAAGTTGCTGACTTTCTCAAGAATGCAAGGTATATCAATTCACTCTTGGGGCAAGTTCGCGACCTTCAACTCACCGAGCCGACTTTATTTGACTTGGTCAATTTTCGGGTGCGCGAGAAGGGTCAGAGCGATAGAGCTCCATTTGAGAAGTTCTTTGGGTTTCGAGGACCCGATGACGATACTATGAGTCTGCTCAATGGGCAAGCCGATGAATGGTGGTCCCGACCTCTCAGCTTCTGGGAGGTTTCTTCGACTGGTGCGGTAGATCCACACCTCGGGCCCGAAGCCCACATTCTGGGGATGTATCTCCGTGCAGAACGTGACGGCGCATAGTTACGAATTGTGCAGAGACTCTCCTGTCTGGTGCTGGTGAGACACAGGGGAAGAGCAGGATCCGCAACGGTCGAAGAGACGGCCCGGATGCTTCACTATCGTGCGGGTTTGGGTGGAACCTATGAGCATGCGATGAGCACTCTCGTCATCATGATCGAACGAGGTCAATTCCACGAGACGCTCGAAACAGATTTGGGAGGCGGTGTCTGTCTGGTCTTGGGAACGTCGCTGCCAGAAACCCAGTATGTCAGCCATACGATGAGCTGCACTGAAGCTGCTGACAGATAAAAGCTGGACCAAACTCATGACCAAGACGACCAACAAACGCGGCCGTGTGATCGAGCACCTGACCACCACCACCCAAGTCCCCGAGCTTGCCATCCGATACCAAGCTCTGCAGGAACGTATCGTCACCCACAAGGTCGAGTCACTGTTGATAGAACGGTCACTGTTCCTTGGAGAAGTACACGAGACGTAAGCGGACTGGACGATGCCGAATACGCAGGATGGGATGCCTCACGACTCTTTGGTGCGGACGCTCTTTAATTGCTGAAGACAAGATAACACACACGTTCCTCCATGACCGCTCAGTCATTGCGAAAGTTCACACTTCCCAACAATTCGCCTCCATCGACTTGCTTTTCCGCCTTGCACCACGTCCATCTTAGAGCGAAAACGAAGCGAATCCAGACGTCGAGTCCGGAGGTCTTTGCCTTCTCGGGAACGGACCTCAAGCTCGTTCAGGATATCACGCCTCAAGTGCTCTACGACTTTGTTCATCACATCAAGATTGTGTTTCCGAATCACATCATTATCCAAATCGGCCAGAAGGGGCAGGTTCCACGTCACCCAGGCAGTCCCATGAGACGGTCGGATCACGAAGTTCCCAGGGTGATATCGCATGTACAGGCTGCAACAGTACCACGATCGCTTGCTACAGCCAATATACCGATCGTTCTCGAGAAATCGGAGCTTGTTCCAGTAGAAATATTCCATCAAGAAAACTTCCGCGTGCACGGTCAGTGATAAACTTTTGCCCTCGAAGCTTTTGACAAACGCGGCGTCGAAATCGAAAGTTCGGAGACTGGCGACCGACTCATAAACCTGTATTGTTCGCTCCTGTTGATCTCTCGGAACCATCCTCTTCAGCGCGCCGAGGAGATTCGTTTTCCCATCTTTCTGAGGCAGTTCGGCATCTTCAGGTAGTCGCAGCCATTCACAGGAACAGCCCTCGAGGACGGCTGGATATCGCGCTGCAAACCTGACGACGTTTGCACTCTTTCTGTGCCAACTTTGCAGTCGTACCAGATAGTGACGGATGTACGACCACTCCGTGGTAGTGCGAATATCCGTTATTGCTTCGATGGTTCGATCCAGTGTTTTAAACTCCGGGAAGCCCATTGCACTACAACACACTTCGAGCGATGGGTCACGCACAGCAATTACTGCCATGACAGCGGACAATAGCCCTCCGTTCTCATCTCTTCCTTCCATCATCCCCAGTCTCCTTGACAGCTCTCGACAATAATTTTTGATTCTGTCCTTGCTGAGCTCAATGGATGACACTGCAATCGCTCGTGCCATGGCTACTCTCTCCTCTTGATTTAATATTCTTGCCGACCGGAGCTTCTCTAGAATGTCACGTAAGTGTGGGAGGGCAGTTTCATGCTTCGACGCGTGCCAGAATCGAGTTCCGTCAGCAGTAACTTCTCCGGCCACCGCGCTGACTGTCTTTCCTCCGTGAGAGAAGTCGCATAGCCAAGAGAGGCAGTCCAGAAACTCTCGCCATTGAGAGAAAAAGTCATGCGAAGGCTGAGTGACGGTTGGAAGCGCAAAAGCCGGCCCTCGTGCGGGATTGAGCATCCAAAGTAGTAGAAGCGGCTCGTAGAATCGATGCCGCAGACGTTGTACGGGGTCGGATCGGTGCATTCCAATCGTATCTGGATCTGTCTCGGACGGAATCTGGGTCGATTGATTCATCTTATGTTACAGGGCAGTCATGAGTCGGCTGATCGTAGATGAGCTTCCAGATGTACTGATGCAATAACGCCGCATGACTTGATAATTATATATGCCCTGAGAGACAGAAACTGATGGTAAGGTAAATGTTCCTAATTCGTCCGATCTAAACAGTCAAAGGTACCATGCATCCTGCGCAATCCCCTCGTTCTCAAAGTACTCATCAAAGACAACATTTGGCAATCATCGGAGCGTGCGTCGATAAAGTCATTTCCATTGCAAGTCAAAGATCATCAAGAGTGACTTTGTTCAGCGGCATTGTCGGCTTTGCTGCACATGTGATGTGCTGAAGCTGGTTCAAGAGGAGGCTTCTCGAGTGCATGAAAGAAAGTGAACCAGAAGATTCAGCGATGAGAAGTGTTCACCGTAAAACGATCTAGTGCCATGCTCGGGCCTCGGTGGCGTATGGCAACCTCTTCGCTCACATCAGACCAGTAGCTGAAATGACTCGCTCGCCATATGAGAATCGTGGACACAAAGCTCTCCTTCTTGCCCATGTATTGCACCAACCCCGTGCGCTCTGCCAATCCGGATGCTGACTTAGACATTCTCGATTAAAGTCTGGAAAGGAACGATGTCAAGCGATTGTATGATGGTATGTGACATCCTGCACTCACCCGCTCATCCGACTCCCTTTCACGCATACTTGTACAACCCGACGAATGATCTGTTGTACCTCATGCAAGGTACTACGCGCTCTCGTCTCGATGACAGCGTTCGCATCGTACTACGATCGGCTGGGAGACATTCGGCAAGTCGCGGAGATGGAGGAAGAGTGCTGGCAAATGAGGAAGGCCAAGCTCGGGGCGGATCACCCACATACCCTCAGCTCAGATAAGAGACCATTTATACGAGCATCGTGTCAGCTTACCTCTACCATCGTACACCGACATATACCGTATGCGTGGTGAAGATGGCGAACGAGCACGAGACGAGTCAATCTCCTTTGCAGTGAAAGCTTGGATGCAAGTGTCGTAGATGTTCCAGACGCGAAGCTGCAAATGGCAAGTATTCCGACACCTTGATAAACCGCAGCATCCTTTCTCAACCTGCGTGCTCGACGATCGAGCTGTGCCCGGAGAAATTATATTCGCCATGATCGTCGTTTCTATCTGCCCACGGAGCTCCATAAATAGCAGTCGTAGCAACTATAGACCAGGTTACGTACGGTGCCGCTGCCTGTCACATTGTGAACAGCAGCTCACTCCTACAATACTAGCAAGAGCGTGTCGTAACTGATCTTTACTGCTTCCATGCGATGCTTCTCCGTTGCTTACTAGCATATGGATCGTGCTCCCTAGAACTTTTTTTCGCAGCATCGGAACTTCCCAGCATAGTCACTCTCATCAAGATCTCGTACCTCGAGACTAACGAAGTCTGTCCGATCTGCTGTTCCCTTGGGAGCAAACTACGAATCCCAATACTGTGTCGTGGCCAATGCTGAGTACATGCAGTCCGCGAAGACTAGAGCATCGAGACAGTATTGGCAAGTCGTTGCCAGTATTGCGGCCTATGCCAATCGGTATGTACGGCTCCTGAAGGATTGCCGAAATGCCGCAACCGGGCCGCATCGAGGGGACGCCCTATCCTTCGAAGCGCCATCTCCTCTGATATACACTCTCATCATTGGACCCGAGGACGTTATTTTAGCAGATAGATCTTGTTGCCGAGTGGTGGCCTCCAAAGAGCAAGGTGTGGTATGTGGAGGCGAGGGTGGGAGGACCTTGCAAGGTTGACAGCTGGCAGCGGATATGTTGGCTATGCAGGCTACGGTAGTCTTACACGGGGCTGGACGATGTAGCCTAGCCATGGAAAGTGCCTTGACTCTCTCATTATAGTCTGTGACCAGCATTTCCAGATCCTTGCTGGCTAGTGCAATCCATCTTCCCGGGACAGCTCGCCCTTCTTCATCGTATGAGATGGACCCCATGATAGCGACAGTTGTTGGTATCCGTTGACAAGATAGTAGAATGTAGCGTAACACTAGTGGACTCATAGCATGGTAAGTACCCGCTCCGCCATCCCTAAAATAGTGTTCGACCCCATGCGCTACGAGCTCCACTTCAATTGAGGAATACATAGTGCGCAGCTCGGACGAGTGTGTATGCCTTCCCGAACATGCTTGCTCCTCCCTCACTCGAACGTATCAAGCCTCCACCATACTGCGTTCCTCCTTCGTCGGCAGAATCACATCGCAAGGGGTTATGAGTATGCTCGGGGTTGCCAGCAGAGCTCGCCGAGTACATGACGATTGTGAGAACACTTGAAATGGGCAAGAGAACGCCTTGCAAACAAATCTACAAGCTATTTCGGAGTATATCTCACGAGAAGGGCATAGGGTACGACAGCATGTTTGATTGGACGGAGCGCATGTATCTACATCAGCGAGAAAGTGGACGACGATACGATTTGAAACATATGTGCTTCTCCGTCGAAGGTCTGTCACTTTGCACATCACCCTGACATTTGGAACACAGCCGTCACAGAGTTCCTCTTTAGCGTAGGCGAACACGCTGACAGAAAGGTCGGCGACCAGACCTCGATGCACCTGGCCAAGGCAGCGGAAATCGCACAACTAGTCATGCGGTCTGGGTTTCCAGCCATCAACGCTCGCATCAGTGATGGTAGGACACCATTCATGATTGTCGCCTCCTTGTTCGACGCTGAAACTTCGGCCCGGGCGATAGCCCGTGCAAAGGGTGCAAATGTCACAGCGCATGATGCATTCGGGAATGCGTCATGCACCCTCTCCTGGGTTCGACGCATGTCTCTCGGCTTTGCGAGGACAACACAAAGCCAACAAGATGCAGTTGCGGGAGGAGTCTACAGGGTACCCTGCAGCATAGAAGGACAGAGTTCATTCTTTGAGCGATGGTGGTGAACAGTGTTGTTAAGCGTCGCTCAGTTCACGCTATATCCAACCTCGAATCCATTCGAGACGACAAGTACTACGGCAGACCATTGTGCGGGGGAGAGAGGAAGCACGTGCATGGAAGGCGAAGCATCTACAACTGGATACGCAGCGGACATCAGAACACCAATTTTACGCTCAGTATGGCATAGGCTATGTCCAAAGAAAGTCCTGTCAGACGGGCGGTGAATATCTGGACGGACAACCAAGCAGTCTTCCGTCCTCGTTCTATACGTAGGGCACATACATGGATCCTAGAGAGCTTTGTGACACTAGGACTCACAATTATTGGTAGTATTATGGACTGTGCGAGAGTCGCTGCGCCAAGACAAGCATGCCGATGTTGGGATGCTTGTCTTGGCACTGCGAAGAGTCAAGCGCGTTCGGCCGTGCGGTGGGCATGCACGGCATGCATCGTTCAGGGCAGAGGCAGACAGTGTCTGATCGCTTAGCTCCAGACGGGCAGCTATAAGTCTGTCACCAGCTGTTCGTTTCTGAACGACCTATCCATTCGGTCGGCTCCATGCCAACGCTTCAGACCTCAGGGCAAGGTCTTGCTACTGGACGGTCAAGAGCTGATGGGAAAGCGGTCGCGCTTTACCTACAAGACGCGACGTTGCAAATGCCCTCCACGCCTTCAACGCTCTCGCCGCCCTCGACGCCCTCACCGCCCGCGTCGCCCCCGTCGCCTTTGAGGCCACTGACGCCACTGACGCCTTTGACGCCACTGAGGCGATTGACGCCTATGATGCCAGTGAGGCAACTGACGCCTTTGACGCCCCTAACGCCACTGAGGCGACTGACGCCGTTTACGTCTCTGACGCCCGCAACGTCTGCGACGCCTGCAAGAAGTCGGCAAATTTCCTCAGGGGAAGCAGACGGTGAGCATGGTAATATGGTGAGCATATGACCAACCTCACTACACCGTAATGCGATCAGGACGAAGCACTCATGAATTAAAGAATGAAGCAATTTGTGAATAACAGCCCGCTTCTGGACCAGAACGACCTCCTACACATATAGGATGGCCTGGCAGAATGCAGGTCTATGGAATTGTGCGAAGACCGATCAAGCAGGGGGCTAGCAATCATCTGCTGAGGCGTCTCGCCGAAGACGTCGGCGCCTCAGAATTATTTCGCAAATTGGCGGTTCGGAAAGCGTGGCATTCGAGTCGGTTTAGGTGGTCGCTGCGGGACTCAGACAACGAATTTGGTTGCGCGGTCGTGAAAGGTGAGGTCGACAGCGGTGGCAGGGGGCTGGCAAAGCAGCTGTCCATGAAACGGCTGCTTTGATGGTTGAGCATCCATCGTGCTCCATGCAAGAACCGGTAACGGCCCGGCATCCCCGGCCGAAGCATAAAATCGTTATACCGAACGACTTCAAGACGCCCTCGCATGAACACTCTTGCCGAGAGCGATGTCGATTCGTTTATATCACGCCGAAATTGAGAGCACGCCAAGCTCGTCTGGACCAACTCGTATGCCGTGAAATCTGTACTTTCGAGCACAGCCAACACCAGATCATGTGGCAGTGGTAGGCCACATTGTGGTTCCGGCGCAAGGCGGGCAGGTTCTGCTTCGCTCAGTCAGTCTTCACCGTGCGATTTAGCGCAGCCAAACAAATCTTCATCACACTTTCCCATGTGACAACCCCGCTTCCTACGAATTTCTTGATCAACGCTAGGCATTCTCTTGAGTGTTAGCATATCGAGGCGAGCAGACGGTAGTGGTAGACGGAAACGAACAGGACTAAAGACTTCGATCATCGTGCCAGAAGGAAGAGGCCGATATGGAATTTGGCATCCGGGACGCATTCGTGAGTGGACAGATACTTCATTTAGGGCCTGAGCACCTCTCGAATAGTGAGAAGCACAGAGGCAGGTCAGCTGGATGTGTGGTTGGTGCGGACTTGAGTGTGTGTGCGGCGTCATGTGATTACCAATACACAAGACTGAGTCTGGAACCGCCCCCTGCGACGTATTTCTGCTCGGGAAGGTGCGTCCCACGACAGCTGTCGGACAGTCTTGGACTGCCAATCATCTCACAGACAGTTGCGCCTTCTCTTCCGTGTCTGCGTCACAAAAAACGGTCTGTTGTGAGACGATGACAAAGCTCAGTTCTGACAGGTTAGCCGGATCGACTGAGGAGCCGCCCAAAAAGTGCCAGGTCAGTCAGTCTACATAGCAAGACTAGCCTGCTGAATCAGCCGTCACATGGGATCTGACCAAGCAGGCCAATCCAGTCCATCGTCAAATCTGAAACCTC
>NAJQ01000165.1:0-11102 GCA_005059865.1 Friedmanniomyces simplex
GAGCACCAGCTCCGCCAAAACCTCGATGACAACCGCCGGAGACTGCGCTCCCTGGTCGGAGCCAGCTATCGCGATTTACTGGGCACGGCGGAGCGGATCATCGAGATGGAGGGGTGGGCGCGGGAGGTGGAGGGTGGGTTGGCGGGGGTGGGGAGGATGTGCGATGGGAGGGTTGTGGAGAGGGTGGGGGGGATGAGGAGGATGAGGGGGTTAGGGGATGGGAGGGAGAGGGCGGGGGTGGAGACGAAGGTGTTGATGGGGGTTTTGAGGGTTGCTTTGAGGGGTTTGAGGGGAGGGGGGGATGCGCTGTTGGTGGGTAAATTGGTGGTGCTGGCGAGGGTGCTGCATAAGAGTGTGCTGGACAGCGGCGAGGCTCCGGCGATCGTGCACGAGCTGGGGAGGAAGCTGGCTGCGCTGCGGAGGAAGCTGCTGGCGTTTATTGAGCGTAGGATCCAGAGGCCTGCGGCGGACAGGACGGGCATTGCGCGTACGCTGTGCGCATATGCTCTGGTCACCAGTTCGAGCGCGAAGGACGTTCTACGGCATTTGCTGCAGGTGCGACTGGAGCAGATCGAAGCGGAAGCTGGGACGGCGACGGAGTCGGCTATACTAGAGGTCCTCGAGGTCTACAGGGAGACGCTCGGCGATGTTCGAGCACTATTCCCAAGATTGTTCGCCGAGTCCCTGTCTCAGCTGGGCAAGCAGGCAATGCTGCAAGACGCTCAGATTCGATCGCTCACCGAGCTCAACCTCGATATCTACGAAACCTGGCTCGCACCAGATGTGCAGAGTTTCACGCCCTGGGTGCGGCACGAGCAACTACTGGCTTCGGAGGTACACGAGGGCCTTGTGGCTTGGTCGAAGCACGTCCAGGTATGCGTCTTGGGTGCTGTGACGGCATATCTGGCTTCCGAGACAGATGCACAACCTGTTCTATCTGCGCGGAGGAAGATTGTGTCGCGATCTCTGGCGCTGCTCGGGAGGTCGGGTGATGCTGGGCAGAGTTACGGGACGGAAAAGTTACGATCGGCGTTCCTCGCCAGGCTGTCCACGTTTGCTGAGGACTGCGCGCACGGAGGTAGGGCTGCCCTTGAAGATGTCGCTATCAGTCGTGGAGAGGCGGCGTCCGCGCGAGGAGGTGACGTGTGGCAGCTTGCTTCAACAGACTTCGACAACAACCATGGTGCTTTACACTTGCGGCAGGCCGTGCTACAGAGACGCCACTGCCGTGACGAGCGAGTACAAGCGGTCTGCCATCGCCTCGACGCTTGGGTTGAGAAACTACAGACTTTTTCGGAGATCATACACCGCATGCGATCTACCAAGTGGGATGACGACCTGGACTTCGACCTCGACGACCTAGAAGATGGGGATACGCTGTTGGACGCTTTGGTCAAAGAGGATCCGGAACAACTGCGCTCGACACTGCGGCGCGCGACGGAAGATACTATACGGCAGATGTACGTATGGATGCAGAACTCTTTTGACTCTGGGGGTGATGAGGCGATGCTGGTGAGAGTGCTGCGCGAAGTGCAGAGGAGGCAGCGGGTACTCGCGGAAAGCATCAGCACGACAGTGAACGATGGTGAGGAATCGACCCGTCTGATACCATCATTGCACTGTAAGCTCGCCGAGACCGTCGTGGGAAGCGCGCTGCAGCAACATGCTCGGCAGCAGAAGAAGCAGGTTTTCGTGCCGGTGAGCTTGTGGGATGGGTCTCCGTCTTTACCGGTCCAGCCTTCTCCGGCCACCTTCAGGCTTTTGACGTTGCTGCAGCGGGCCATGTCTGATGTTGGCTCGGACCTCTGGAGTGTGGATGCTGTTGGTGCTCTCAAGGCTGTCGTGGGAGGGAAGCTAGCAGAGCAGCTTGTCGGCGGGTTATTGAGTGGAGGCGGAGGGTCGGGGGCGAATACCAATGGGCACGCGCAGGAAGTTGATCCGCAGGCGAACGGCGAGCAAGACGAGCTTAGTCATGCCGAGACTACTCCTGTCATTAATGGCGAGGGCAAGGCCAGCGATACGCGGCGGAAGCAGCACGTGCAGTTTCTATTCGATGTGATGTACCTGCAGCGCATACTACGCCGACCACAAGCAGTAGATGGTCCAGGAGGAGGAGGAGGAGGAGGAGGAGGACTGCAGAAGATGGCCATCGAGCTCGCCGAGACTGTGGAGCTGGATAAGACGTCCATCGAGCGCCTCACGAAGAGCGTCAACGAGTACTGGAAGAGGACGTACCTGCTCTTCGCTTTGCTGGCGCCCCCGACGCACGCCTCTTGACTGCTTGAGCGAGCTTGCGGCACGGCACTTGGCCTCTTGCGTGCGCGCATGAGGCTGTAGGGCTGACTTTCCCGCGCCATCGAAGGAGAAGAGGAGGGGAGGGAAGGAAGGAAGGAAGGAAAAAAGGAAGGGAGGGATGTACTTGCAGTCTTGTACCTTGTACATACCAACACATGTCTATGCAGTAGTAGTAGTAGTAGTAGTAGTAGTAGCGAGTCCCCGTCCAAGCACAAGCGCTCCGCAAGCGCCACCAATACCACGAACAAGCGCGTGGAAGTTCTACCTCGCTTCTATACATGCATCTGTGCGGTGCCGTCTCTCTGCGCTTGCCAACAAAGTCTTATGATTAACGAGGAGATGCAGGGCAAGCGCTTCCGCTGCAGTTGGTTTTGGCGAGGAGAGGGGGGGGTACGTAGGTACGTACCTGCCTTGTTGGATCGGTCAAGACAGACAACCTTGCAACCTCTCGTGTGTCGTTCTTTCCCTGAATCTTGACTTACATTGTCGCGGTCGTGCGTGTAAAGTGTCGTCGCAGCCTAAACCTAACCTCCACTCCACTCTATTCCACTCCACTCCACTCCACTCTCATACATACAATAATCTACACGCGGCTCGCGACGAGGATGCAAAACGTCTGATCTACATAATAGAGAGAGTACGATTCATTATTAAATTGATTGACTGATATGACCGGCGATCTTCACCAGTTTCCGGAAGAAGAAGCGACACGAAACGGGATGGGGGGGGGGGTTTTTTTGGTTGCGTGGGGTTCTGTTGTGTGTCCTGATTGACTGGGTCGCGCGGTACCGAGCGATTGGCTGGCAATCAATCTTTTGGAAGCGAGGATGCGTATCACACACAGCTCACACAGCTGTTGCGTTGCGTTCAGCTGGCGGGTTGGTTTGTTGGAAAGATGGCGTACATGTGCTGTGCTGTCGGCGTCTCCGGGTGGTACTACTCGGAGTGTTGGTAGCAGCTACAGCTACAGCTACAGAGTTGTGCGTGGCATGTGGTGTGTAGGCTGAAGCAACCGCGTGAGCGTGCTGAAACACATCCCAGTCTTCACTGCGTCGGTGGTCCACAACCCGCAAGTGCAAGTCGTGCGCGTGGGCCATGGCAAGGTCGGTAGAGTGGTCGTCATGATTTGACGCATTGTTTCGGTGTCTCCTTGTTTCACCCCAGCAGGCGAACCAATATCGAAATTGCCGCATGTGGATGTGTGCGAGGTTCGTGGGGCAGATGCGGTCGAGGAGAAGGTGCCTAATCGGTCGCAGACTAGCGATCAGGGCCGCGCTACGTCTCATGTCTCAAGAGTGGGTGCCGCTTCATCACCTTCCTCAAACTATCGAATACAAGCCGTGTGTCGACCTTGTTTCAACCTTTTCCATCCCATCTCCTGTTGCTCGTCGACTTGTTCTTCACCTCATGCGCTGAGAGAACAGCCGCGCTGTACTGTACAACGCCATCGCCAACGCCGCAGCAGTCCACACTTCTCCGCTGTCCATTGGCCCAATTCCTCAAACGCCGCCTGCAGATCTGCGAACGACGGGAACGATCTGCAACGGCCAGTAGTCGTGATAACCCACAGGGACCCGCTTCTCACCACCTACTCCTCCCGTCGCTTTCTGCGGAACGTCCACCTCTCTTCATCCTCCACCATGTCCACCATGGTCGCCGTCCCGACCACCTCTCTCCCACCCTCCATCGACCGTCACGTCTCCCCCAGGGAGTTTGCTGCCATTACCCACCCGACCGTTGCGCCCTCGGGGACGCCGACCACGACTACAGAGCCCGCGGCGAAGCGGGCGCGCAGCAATGGTTCGCGCTCACCGGGGACTGGGCAGAACAGTAGCACACCGGTCGAGCGGTCGACTTCCTCCACGGGCAAGACCTCTCCGAATGCGTGAGTATCTACAATTATATCTGGTGTGAGGAAGTACATAGCTGACATGGTCGGGTTGCACAGGCTGAGAACCGGCCCTCCACCCATGATCCAAGTCAAGAAAGAGCCCGGCTCGCCTGCCATGCAGTCCTCCCGCCCACGGCCGAAGAAGCTGGACCTGACGTCGAGCATGGCCAACAACCGCGGTCCGCAAACCGCACGACCGTCCGCACCTTTGACCTCGCGAGAGTCGGCTGGACTGGTGATACAAGACGTAGGACTGGCATGTCTCTCGCCCGGCTTTCAAACGAACGACCCGGGCATGCAGGAGCAATTACAGCGGAGTCTGAGCGTAAGAGACCAGCAGAGGCAGATTATCGAGGCGAGGCAGAATCTGGACGCGAGGTCGAAGGGGCAGAAGCCGGGTAGTGCTCATGAGGGCAGCGAGAGTGTGAGGCCGCAGGACAATACCATCTTTGGCGTGCCAATGCCAACGCCGTCGACGTCGCGGAGGAAAGGACCTCCGCCGGGGCTGTCTATCAATGCACCCTCTGCTGCGCAGTTCGCCAATGATCGGGTCATACAGTCCGCCCCGATGCATCAGACCTTCACAGGACTGAGGCCAGGCGAGCACCCATTTACCCGCCACGCCCAGCTCGGCCCAAGCGGTCTAAGCCAGACCAGCCATATCCACCACGTCCCCGCCACACAAACCAACAACCGCCTCCCGCCCATCGCCGACGTCTTCGCCCACGACAGGCTGAACGCTCCACGAGGCTACCCGGGCCACTCACCATCACACTCCTCCCACTCCAACATCCAGCCACCCTTACCCTCACCGGGTTTCCCACCCCACTTCAATTCCGGCCCACCCCTCAGCAGCCGCTCCCGCGATTTCCGCACCGCGGAAGAAGCCGCCCAAGCCCTCTCCGGTGGCCGGGAGGAACTCATGCCCAAGCTCGTGCACTACGGCGGCGCGCAACCGCCTACGCCGCCTTCGCCTATGCCGTTGGGAGGTCATCACTACAACCAGAACTTCAACCATAATCAGCAGCAGCAGCAGCAGCAAGCAGCGACGGGTGCTCAGCAACAGCAGCAGCAGCAACCACTACCACCGTCACATTTACAACAACAACAACAACAACAACAACAACCCGTGGGTGAGCTCCCAAGACCAGACATCCTCGCCCGCACCTCGTCGATGAACGGCCGACGGCGCGGCCGCGAGGAGTACGAGCGCGATAACGGCAGTCCGCCGTCCGGGTTCAATCGGTCGGAGCCGAAGCGGGCGGCTTTCGGTTTCACCGCCACTGGTACTGCTGATACTAGTGCTGCTGCTACTTCCACTTCTGCTTTTAATGCTGCGGGAGGAGTGGGAGAAGGAAGAGGGATGGAGAGGGAAGAGAGGAAGGAGGAGGATTGGCGCAGGGGTCTGAGTGGGGCGGAGAAGCGGGAGGAATTTCTGAGGCTGTGCGAGCGGGCTTGGGATCTGTTGCATGAGTAATTTCTTAATGGTCTCAGATATACGAGGGGTGGTGGTGGTGATTGCTCTTGTTGTTGTCGTTCTTGTGGTTGTGGTCGCAATTTAGTCGCCTTCCTTCTGCACTGTGTGGGAGGCGATTCTCCGGGTTTACTTGGCGGTTCGGCGGCGCCGGCGGGCTGGGGTCCGGCGGGACTCCAGTTTCTTGTTAGCTTAACAAGCTTCTTTTACGGGCATTTGGGGGCGTACAGTATGTAGCGGCGTGCGGCGCTTGAAAGACGAGAGGGGTAACGATCTTGGGGCGGCATTTGTGCTTTGTGCTTTGTGGGCTTAATGAAGAATGAAAACATTCATGTTCTCGGTTCCACGCTCGGGCATTTCGCCAGTCTTTGACTTCTGGGTTTGTCAGCTACGTTGTTGTCAGGGAGCGAGCTTCCTCGCCGGACGGCAATCATGTAACCGCAAGCAGTCCAACCCCATGGCAGCCGGTGCCCCTTCCTTTCCCCTCTCTCTCTCTCTCTCGAACCCGCTCATCACAGTGCAAAAGGCAAGCATCACCCAGCCAAGCCTCCCCACTCATATGACCCCAACGCCCTTTCTCGTATAGCATACTCCCCGAACTGGCCCAACCAACAATTTCACGAAGGCGGATTCGGCGCCGCCCCCGGGCGCCGCATGTCCGGGTCATTATCCAGCGTCCACGTCGTGCACGCGTCCGCTGCCCAGCCCGCTCGGCTCAGAGTGTGCCCTGATGTGGCGCAGCCGGTTACCAGGGGGGACATGGCGGCGAGGCAGTTGGCGGCGGTTACGAGGAGGGTGCAGCGGGATTGGATATCGTACCACTGTGCGCGCACGCGAGCGTGGGGGTTAGCTTTTTGCTTGGTGGCTCTCCTTCTGGGGCATTGGGTTTTTTGTGCGGTGGGGAGGTTTGGGAAGGGGAGAGGGAAGGAGGGGAGAGAGGAGAGGGGAGAGGGGAGAAGGGAGAGGGAAGGAGGGGAGAGGAGAGAAGTTTTAGTTGGATTTCCGTTCTCACCTGCTTATGCAACTTCCCATCCCCGTCCCACCACCAGAACGTGGATTTCAGGTCCGGGTGCGGATCCCCCTGGAGGATGGTGTGCCCGGCCGCCCAGTTGCAGAAATCGTTGAGGCCTTCGGTCCAGGCGGAGAGGGGGAATTGATAGCCGTTGTTGAAGCATTCGTATTCGCTCCAGGGGCCGTTGATATTTTGGCGCTTGGTGTTGGCGGGAGAGAGCAGGGCGGTGGTATCGGTTGGGTGATGGGGGGAGGGTTCTGGGGCCGAAGCTAAGGAGGGGTGTCAGTATTATTGTGCCGCTGGAATATTGGAATATTCTCGGTCGGTCAAGCATACCGCTGCCTTGCTGCTCCGAAGCCTCCGCGTCCGAGTCCCGGCGCTTGCTCCCATGGTCATCGTCCGGCACCAGACCCGGATGATGCAGATCCGGATCGTTGTCGATTTCCCAGTTGCTGGACGGACTCGCATCATACCCGCCCCGACTGAGACCGCCGCTCATGCAGAGACTGGTGAACGAGCCGATCGTCTGGAAGCAGGCATCCTCCGACCATGTCGTCGGGAGGAAATTCACGACGTTGAAGTACTGTATGCAACCGCACTGAGTCAGCACTGATCGAACGGCTCGCGGCTAGTTTTCATGCGGGATGGATGGAGAGAGGGACTAGGGGCTACGTACCGCTTTGCGTGGGGTGATGGGCTTGCTCAGATCGAAGTAATAGTAATAGTCCATGTCCTAGAATCAAAGGGTATTTCTGTCAGCCGGACATCTCAATTGTTCCGGACAACCTATACCCATCTGCATCTTACCCAATGGCTAAAAACCGAAATGAAGACGTGGTTGATGTTGCGGCAGAAGTCGCTGACACCGATGTTCAGGGCGCTGCGAGGCCATTGGAAGCCGTCTGTGTAGCAAGTGGGGGAGCGCTTGGCCAGGGTGGTGTGGGCTGCGATGAGGTCAGCACTCCCATCGAGTAGCTGAGTGCGTCTTATCTGCCGGCTGGTCCGGTCTTGAGGGCAACTTACCGGATGTCCCGTTGGTCTCGACAGGAGCTGGAGGCAGCGGCCGAGGGCTTAAGTCGACTTCCCACTGCCACCCGCACGTCGCATCTGTGAGAGACCCGCTCGAGGTGACGTTCACTTTGTTGAAGTCGTTGCACGTGTCAACCGCCTGGGTCATCTGCGCGATACACTGCTGGGTGTCGAGCTTGTACTGGCAATCCGCATACGGACCGCCCGCAGGCTTGGTGATGCTCAGAAAGATGGGCGCGACCGCAACGGTGACGTTCTCCTCGATGTAGAAAGATGCTGCGGTTGTTGGTCAGTCTTCACTTAGTGTGATGGGATTGGGGTGTGACGGTAGGGGTATTCTCACCGCGAAGAGACTGCTGGGACTCGTTCGCTGGGAACTGGTATCCGGCGTGGTCTTGGCAGAAGTGCTCAATGCTGGCGAGGACGCAGGAGCGCTCAAGGGCGGGGTGGGACTCGGGGGAGCAGGTGAACTGTCCGGCGTTGGGGACGGAGAGGCCGGTGTTGGAGTGGGTGGTTTGGCGGTCGGTGAGGGGGGTGGCTTTGCAGAGACTGCCGAGTGTGAGCAGCGCCAGCAGCGCGTGGTGTACCGCCGGGAAAGCCATTGGGAGGCCTGTCTGTGCGCGGGTAAGAGGTGGATGTCTTCTGGCTATGCTGTTGGAAGAGTGCTGGTGAGGATCGTGTGATGATGATGCAAGTAGCACTAAAAGGATCGTGTGGTTTGCAGGAAGAGTGATTCAGTGATGGGAAAGTAATAGAACACCGTTGAGAGACATCTGATGAGCCCCACTTTTTGCAGTCAAAGCCCGACGAATTTGGAAGGAACGGTCAGTCACTGACCCTTAGCACGTGAAGTGAAGCTAAGCACGACACTTTGAGTGATGGTAGCCAAGGCGTCACGAGAGAACTCGCACATGCTAGACACTGGTAGCACTCCGCGAAGGTGGTTTGATCCTCGGTCAGCCAAGCGTGTCTTCCGCGAAGGAGAACCTCCAAGCAACCAAGGCGCAGCAACCGGACCACGCACCGTAACCTCTCTCACGTCATCGACGCCTGCAACTTCTGACTAGCCGGATTCTCAAAGCTGTTGAATCCTGGCCTCGTATCCTTCTTTTCATTCAGTCCCCACGCGGTCGAACTCGCATCATGCACAGTCGTGCGCCTCAGATCCCTCACATACTTCCCCTCATACGCACCTCCACCAGCCCGATGCATGACGGCCGTATTATCCCAGATAATGAGATCGCCGTCCGACTTCCACTCCACGCTCACCGTGTTCTCGGGCCGGATCGCCCAGCCCATGAGAGACCAGACAAGCTGCCAGCTCTCGGTCTCCGAAAGGCCCTCGATGTGGTGGATATGGGCGCCGAGGTAAAGATTCGTGCGGCCACTGGGTTCGTGGCGTTGGACGATGCGATGGCGGTGCATAGGGAAGTCTTCCGGGTGCAAGTCGGCGAAGAAAGAAGGGGAGCCGCGTTTGCGGCTCGAGTGCAGGGAGTGCGCGCCGACATAGTCTTTCTCGAGAAGCCTTTGCTTCAGCTCCTCAGGTAGAGTGTCGAAGGCTGTTCGGCTGTCTGAGAACTCGGTGTTGCCTCCGGTGTTGGGTGGCGGTAGCTTCGCTGCTCGTAGTAAAGAGTACGACGCCCGCCGAGGGTTGAACGAGCTATCAACGTGGAAGAAGGCATTGCCCTTGCCGTAGTGAGAGCGGGGGCTGTCGGTGGCGAGGACGTTGCCCTTTTCGTCCACGTTACCGGCGTCAAAGAGCTCGTAGTAGTCGTAGCGAGGTTTACGACCGCCGGTCATGTACGGACGGATGTCGTCGAGGTCGCCGAAGCGGCGGGAGAAGTCGACGTGGGTCGTGTCGGTGAGGCCTGTGTTACGGCAGACGAGGAAGCCGTACTATGCGGCCCGTCAGTACGTTGAGATATTGGACTTCGCTAATCCGGATGATACCTGCCTTTGCCATGAGCTCAAGAACAGTCTTGAAGTCTCCATCGGACAGCTCCGCAAGCTTCACATTGTCGATCTCTGCACCAAAGGTTGGGTGCAATTCCTTGACTTCGATCTGCGTAGGTCTCTCGTCAGACTGCTGCTGAAGTATACCCGGCATGTTGTTGAAGCTGAAATGATGAAATGGGGTGATGCGAGTGGCAAATTCACTTCCTTTGAAGCTGTTGTAATAACAGACGAGAGGGTATAACAGCTTTCGCGATAGCGAGTAGAAGATCAAACAGAATCTCGCTACTCTGCCAATCTACCCATTCGCGTTTGCTACCCAAGTCCACCGGCAGTGGCTCTTATATAAAAGCGTATACTTTCAAGGGGTTCGTTGCGGCGATGATTTCTTGTCGGAATGCAGTTTTCTGGCTCAGGCTCTTACACGCAACGCTCGTCTAATTCTGTGAGCCAAATAGCAGCACCACGAAGTGGCGAATGTGTAATCGGCAGGTTGAATGGACGTGGTTTGATCATCAAGTACAGTAATCGGGTATCAAGTTAATCTCGCGCGGCTGGCAGCAAGAAGTCCGCTTCTCCAGCCTCTGCGCGCATTTCAAGCACGCTCAGAACGCCGCCCATAGCCTCCAATTGTAGTAGTGGCCGTCCGCTATGCCCCTCCATGTAGTGCGCGCCAGTGAGCGCCGTTTCGCAATGCTTACCACCCAACCGTAGCCCCAGTCACGAGCACCTCCCCGATATACGCCCCAAGCACACACACACACACTCATCGCCAGCATCCACAACGCCGAGCTCACACAAGCGCATCAGATAAGTTCCTAATCAGCTGTCTCCTAATCAGCCATCGGCTCCTCCGACGCCGCCAGCGGCTCAACGTCAGCAGGCACCGCGTTCCGCTGATTCTTCATCACCGCCTTCAGCTTCTTCTCCACTTCGTCCCAATCATCCGTCTCGAGCCTCGTCGGCTCGGTACCGAAGTGCTTGCAGATCGCCATCAGATTGTTCCAGCTCTTGGGATCGTGCACAAAGCTCAACGCGGCGCCCGTACGTCCAAACCTCCCGGTGCGTCCGATCCGATGCAGATACGTCTCGTAGTCGGGCCGCCCACCGAACGTCTCCGGGATGTCGTAATTAATCACCATAGTGACGGTCTGCACATCGATGCCGCGGGCCAGGACGTTGGTCGTGATGAGGACTTTTGCTTCGCCGGTGCGGAACCGGCTGAAGACCCTATCACGCTCCTCGCCTTCCAGCGCACCGCTCAGCATGGCTACCTTGTGTCCTTCGGCGGTCATGCGGCGCTCGATCTCCGCGGCCGTGTCGCGGCGATGGACGAAGATGATCGAGGAGGCGATTGTCATCAAGCCGTAGAATTTGACGAGGGCGCTGTACTTCTCCTGGTCATTTTGGCAATCCAGGTAGAATTGCTTGATGCCTTTCACCGTGAG
>NAJQ01000165.1:11112-26283 GCA_005059865.1 Friedmanniomyces simplex
CAGCCAAGCGTGTCTTCCGCGAAGGAGAACCTCCAAGCAACCAAAGCGCAGCAACCGAGCCACGCACCGTAACCTCTCTCACGTCATCGACGCCTGCAACTTCTGACTAGCCGGATTCTCAAAGCTGTTGAATCCTGGCCTCGTATCCTTCTTCTCATTCAGTCCCCACGCCGTCGAACTCGCATCATGCACAGTCGTGCGCCTCAGATCCCTCACATACTTCCCCTCAAACGCACCTCCACCAGCCCGATGCATGACGGCCGTATTATCCCAGATAATGAGATCGCCGTCCGACTTCCACTCCACGCTCACCGTGTTCTCGGGCCGGATCGCCCAGCCCATGAGAGACCAAACAAGCTGCCAGCTCTCGGTCTCCGAATGGCCCTCGATATGGTGGATATGGGCGCCGAGGTAAAGATTCGTGCGGCCACTGGGTTCGTGGCGTTGGACGATGCGGTGGCGGTGCATAGGGAAGTCTTCCGGGTGCAAGTCGGCGAAGAAAGAAGGGGAACCGCGTTTGCGGCTGGAGTGAAGGGAATGCGCGCCCACGTAATCCTTCTCGAGAAGCCTTTGCTTCAAAGCCTCCGGGAGGGTGTCGAAGGCTGTTCGGCTGTCTGCGAATTCGGTATTGCCTCCCGTGTTAGGTGGTGGTAGCTTGGCCGCCCGGAGCAAGGAGTACGACGCCCGCCGAGGATTGAACGAGCTGTCAACGTGGAAGAAGGCGTTGCCCTTGCCGTAGTGAGAGCGGGGGCTGTCAGTGGCAAGGACATTGCCCTTTTCATCCACGTTGCCGGCATCAAAGAGCTCATAGTAGTCGTAGCGAGGTTTACGACCGCCGGTCATGTACGGACGGATGTCGTCGAGGTCGCCGAAGCGGCGGGAGAAGTCGACGTGGGTGGTGTCCGTAAGGCCTGTGTTGCGACAAACGAGGAAGCCGTACTATGTGGCCTGTCAGCACCGTCCGAGCCGCTTACCTTGGTTTGTAGCTTTCATACATGCCTTCGCCATGAGCTCGAGGACAGCCTTGAAGTCTCCATCGGACAGCTCCGCAAGCTTCACATTGTCGATCTCTGCACCAAAGGTTGGGTGCAACTCCTTGACTTCGAACTGCGTAGGTGTCTCGTCAGACTGCTGCTGAAGTATACCCGGCATGTTGTTGAAGCTGAACTGATGATATTGTGCGTTGCGATTGGCGAATTGACTTCGTTCGAAGCTGTTGTGATAACAGACGAGACGGTAGAACAGCTCTCACTTCCTGCTCCAGGACCATCATCATATGTCTCCGCATGTATTCCCGCCATGCACCCCAGAAGGCATCGCGGACAGATCTGCCGGGCACAGGAGGATGGAAGCTTTCGTGCCATCGTGAGGTCGGATTGTGGGAGAGATTGCGGGGCTGTGCTTGCCTTCTTCGGCAATTGTGAAATGGTGCCGAATTATCCGCCCCTCTGGACGCAGAAGTGAACGAGCAACTCATTCGTCTTGAACCCATGATTTGTGCCTCAATCCTAATGAGCACTGCAGTGTCAATTCCAGGAGTCTCAACACTTGCAAGCCCGCAGTTGGACGGGCTTCAGCGACTTCTCATCGTTGCAAGATCTTGATTGTGAGGTCTATATACATAAATCAGTTTCCCAGAGTCACCGTCACGTCCAGCATGAAGGCTCCCCAACACTTCACCTCCACAACAAATCGTCCATCATGACTGCCACCTAAGGCTTGTAGTACTTCCTCCAGTCATGCTCCTCCTTGAACCCCAACACCTCCCTGATCTTCCTGTTGCTAAGCGGACCCTCGAACTCCCCCATCTCCCTCGTGACGGGCGTGTTCGGCTCATACTTCTTCAAGAACTCGGCGGTCGGCTCCTTCGTCGTAATCGTGTCATTGGTGGCGTTGAATATCTGGAACCCGAGCCCGCTCTTCTGGATGCAGAGGTCGCAGATCTGGCCCAAATCCCGCGCATCGATGTAACTCCATGCGTTCCGTCTCCGCGTCTCGGGTTGGTTGACGTGGGTCGGGAAGTCTCGCTCGTACTCGTGCGGCTCAATCACGTTGCCGATTCGGAGAGAGTAGATATCGTTTCCATACCTCCTCGCAAAAGTCCGGGCCGTGCGCTCGCCACAGAGTTTGCTCAGCGCATAGGTATCCATCGGATCAACATCGTAGTCCTCTTCCAGTGGGAAGGAGTGGTAGTCCGTCTTGCCCTCTGAGAAGCACACCCCGTACGTTGTCTCGCTGCTCGCCACCAGAATCTTCTTGACGCCCAACTTCGAGGCGGCCTCGATGACGTTGTAGGTCGCTGTTACGTTGCCCTTGAAGCATTCGTTGTCTGGCACAAGCATGTTGCGGGCGTAGGCTGCGAAGTGAATCACAACATCAGGTGCTGTCTCTGCATGGCCATGCTCGTACCCTTCGAAGTCGTAGTGGGTTGTGAGGGCATTGAAGACTTGGCCGGAGTCTGTGAGGTCTGTCTTCAGGGTGAAGACACCGGCCTTGGGATCGGGAAAGTCGACAAGGTCAAGGTTGAGGACCTAGGAAGACGGGATCAGTTGGATGCGTCTGAGCCGGGAGGGTAGCATTGCGTGCCTTGTGCCCTCGCTTGAGCAGGGCTGGGATGACATGGCGGCCAGCCTTCCCTGAGCCACCTGTGAATACGATGCGCTTGCCTCCAGATGCCATGGTGATAGTGCGTCTGCTATTGAAGGCTCTGGCTATCAAGGTGGATGGTCGGGATAGTCGAGAAAGCATGGGAGAACAAGCAGACGTCGTTCTATTGTACGAGGAGGCATCTAGAATTTTACCGTACCGGCATTTGTTGACGACCTTCCCTTCGCGGACTCCCGAGAATATTTACGTCATTGTTGAGATATACGGCCCGTGCTTAAACTTTCCTGTCCTGTGAATGACAAGCTCCGCAAACACTCCCGAGTCGGTGCACTCAAACATCAGAGCAATCTGCAGAATCCACACATGGAGTACCATCACTTCGACCACACATGACAAGCACTGGGCTGCTACGAACGCTCTTCCCATTGCGCCAGCTCCGCACGAACAACGCCGCCTTGAAGCTGCGCATTGTCGCTGACACCACGTCAACTGGTGCACGATGTGACCAGGCCTTCTGCCAGCGGCACTGCAGATGTTTCGCGCACGTGAACGACATCGATCGCATCAACCGCGATGTCTGGTTCACCAGCACCATCCCGCGGTACATTCCACCGGGTCATGAAAGCGACCACAAGCCCCCCGATGAGCGGACACTACAGCTAGGGAAGACGGTACGCATATTGCACGACCGACTTCCAACACTCCTACAATCACCGCTGCCAGCCGAAATCCTGAGTCCGCAGATCAGCCTGCACCTCTTCCCGTCCACCCATCCACACCTACCCACCGTCTCTGGGCGCATAGCCTACAACGCGGCGCTCTGGACCGCACCGGTGGCATGGGGCAGGATACCGCTTGTCGGCAATGTGAAGCTCACGATACTATCCGAGCGTATGGTACGGCATGGCGGCTCCGCGGTACCGCTAGCGAGCAGGGACGAGAAACTTATCGTCAAGTGGAAGACGTGCGGCAAGACGAGGCATCGAGACCCAACAGGCGGCGTATACCGCAGTGGACCAGGCAAGGAGGACAAAGACCCGATGGACAGGATCATGGAGTTCATCGCGGGCACGAAAGGTCGAAGAATCGAACAGGCAGACATGACGAAGCGGACGCAAGACGAGCAAGAGCAGGAATTCTGCGGTCTGTTCCTCTTTGAGTTCGATGAGAAGGGTCGGATCATCAGGCATGTCATCGAGCATACGGACGAAGGCGGGCGGTGGGACAGCATGACGCGGGTCGTCTCCGTTACGGATTGGCTGCTAGGCCGCTTCAATGGCAGGAACAAGGAGCAGGTGCCGGAGCTGGCACTGTGTGAAGAGCGGCCTACTGGATGGCGTATCAGGCCGGTGGATAGGCAGCCGCGGCTGGATTGAGGGAGGCGTGTATATGATACCCAGGCGTGTAAGTTAAAAAGGGGAGACTGCTTTATCAGCGATGGCGCTGGCGGATGGACTGGCGAGTGTAAATAGTGTGATTCAACTCTGCTCCCTCATCGGTGCCAAGACGGACTGGAATGTCAATGCCATTCACGTCCATTGGCGAGCTGACTTCGCATGGGATCCTCCTCGTTTAGCTACTCTCATGTATGTAGCTCTCAAGTAACCCTTCGCATTGAAAGGGTGAGATCGTTTTGAACGCAAAGCAGGCTGGTTTTGGACGGACGAATCTGCAAGGCTGTATAGGGCCCGTGCGACTTAGCACAGCACTTGCTTCACGCTTCCATCGTGTACTCAGCATCCGGCTCCACACATGTACGTGTACTTACTGGATGTACTGTACTCCTAAACAACACGGATGCTCGGATGCCCTCGGCGCCCCTGTCACCTTCGCCATGCTTCCGAGTACTAGATGATCAGTATACAGGTGACGGCATGTTGTGCAGCGGCCGTGGACTTTCCTTATCAATGCAAGGCTGTACACAGCTTCCAAAGACACCTCTGGGTGTTGTTCCGCCTGATCAACTTTACACTCACCTCCCACATCCGACTAGCAGTACTGCAGCCATCCGCACCGGTGTGGAAGCCATCTCGAGGCTACCGATCCTCCGACCCGAGACATACTGCAATCTGACTGGATACCAATCATGACCATCCGGCGTAATGTCACACCAGCTGTTCAGATCTGCAAGGCTGTAGCGAGGGTGGCTTGGAGGCTTGCACAGTGCACCCTAGAGCTGTGATCGCGTGCTCTGTGGTTCTCAGGCGCCACAAGGCTGCTATCTCTTCGAACTACGAAAGCAACACACGGTGCGGACGGGCGGCTCTCGTTGCTGAATGTGTGCAGCACTGACAGCCTCCTCGCTGGCAGCCTTGAACGACATGTACCATTCCTCTCGGCGGAGCATGCCGTACAGACGCTGCAGGTTTGTTCACTTTCACCACTCCTCATTCTCTGCAAGAAGACGTTGAGTGTTCTGGGCACCACGAATTTCCTATAGAAACAGGACCGACTTGATTCAGGCTGGTTCACAAGGTACCGACACCCTATCTGCCACATACCACCAGCTCGCCCGCCCTCGATGCTGCAGACTATTTTAGGTCAGCCTTGCGATGTGATGCAGATCAAATGGCTTGATGCGACCCCCTCGCCTCTGATATCTGGCATTCTCGCGGCTGCGCTCACTTCCAAAGATCACTCGAAGCTTACACGGAAGCAATGTTTGATACCTTACGATCACTAGGTCTCGAGAATCTCGCCCACATATGGCCGTGCCGCCGATCCGCCAAGAAGAGAGAGGAAACTAAAGCCGTCGTCGAGAGGTCGAGGGGACTGGCACTATCGCGTTGCGCCATACACATATTTCCAATATGTGTCTCCATCGTAATCATCACAATCAGCACGGTCAACGTGTTCCTCGGACGTACTCTGCCGGGCAGTATCGCTTCTGTCGCCGTCAATATAGCCTTGCTCCAAGGCGCAGCCAAGATGCAGGAACTGTTGATTGTCGGCAGTACGACGGCTGTTGTGATGCACGTTCTGCGACACGAGCTCATCAGCGGTGTCGGAGTGCCCTTTGGACTGCTGGGAGGCGGCTTCCAGTTCTCCGGGCTCAGCTATTTCTGGGCGCCTGAGTTCTGGGGAGCCATGCTCCATGCGCCGCTTACGTTCCGCAAAAAGGCCACCCTCGCCGGGACTCTGCTAGTTGCTGGTTTGGTAGCAGTCTCGGCTGGCCCTTCTTGCGCTATCCTGCTGGTGCCTCGCGAGCAGACGTGGAATGCTGGACACGGCACGTTCTACCTGCCGGGGTCGAACGAGATGCTGTGGTCGACAGATTTCGCATCGTCCATGGCGCCGTTTGATGACTGTTGCTTTTGGCCGAATGCCTCCTCGTATGCCACCTGTCCGAGCGGCGGCTATGCTGACCTCTGGTCCGCTTTTGGTGAGGCCGGTTTGGCACGGAATAAACCACCTGAGCTAGACTGGACTGCTGCGCGGCTCTCCGGAAGCGAAACCAAGGTCGCAATGAGCAATGCGTTGACTGATTGGACACGACTCACGAACTTTGCTCAAATCGAACTCGCAACCCGCGGCGTTAGCTGCCAGACGTCAGCTGTCGGCATACACGGCCCAACATCTGTTATACTCGCTCGCCTGATGAACGATTGGTTCAATGCAGTCTTGCAGATCCAGTACTCGCCGTCCTGGCCGAGCAAGTCTGAGTACAAATACTGGGACACCCGTCAGATCAAAGCCGCCTCAAAAGCACCAGTTGTACGAGTGGCATGTTCGGAGGCCCAGAATTTGTCGAATGTCCAGTCGAATGTGCAGTTCCCGGTTCTTCCAGCCTACACTTGTTCGACAGGAACGCAGGGTGTCCAGGTACTTGACATCAGCCAGTCTCCGACCGGCCGGATTCGGACAACATGGGTACGTCCCATGCCGCTCGGAGCCGACGTCAACGCCACCAGTGCTGCCCTTCTTCTCGAGGCGCCTTGGGACGGGCAGAGCAACACACGAGCAGTTCTAGGCTGCTCTGTCGATGCGCACTGGGCCGAAGCAGACGCAAGCTTCGACGGTGTCGACGCCTGGTCGGCGATAACCGATCAATGCTCAAACTACTGGACTCACTTCTGCCCTCCCAAAGGTCCGTCGTGGTCGTCAATTTCTCTGAGTACGCAGTGGTTGGATCTCCTGACCCCATTCACCATCCAGACCGACCCAGGGGAGCCCAATGTAAACACTCTGGAGGACATACTAACCAATGCCGGGATTGCGAAGGGGCTCGATACTGATGCTGCGTACACCGATACAGAACAGTGGAACTACGTCAACGTCACCTCCGGGTTGAACCGCACCACCTCAGTAGAGAGAGTCCTGGCACTGCTGGTTGCCGACGGGCTCTCCCGATACGGCACGTCGCTAGTATACGGCCTGGATAACTCCGGTTCAACAGAATCCACTTGGCCAAACCGTGGCGGCTGGAACCAGACCACTACTTACGCAAAGAACTTAGTCGACGGCCGTGGCCGGATACTGTTCCCTCCGTCAGGAGACTATGTCACTCAAGAAGCCGAGATACAGATAACCGGGTACGCCTTGATGGCGACGGCGTTTACGGACTACCTGGCCATCTTCGTCTTGTGCCTCCATCTCGCCATCGCGCTCGCTCACACTTTGATACTGATGATCCGAGGAACATCGTCGGGGTGCTGGGACACCATCACAGAGCTACTCGCGTTGCTGGTCAACTCGCCACCAGCACCGATAGCGCTCCGAAACACCTGCGCCGGAATCAGAAGCCTGATGACCTATTTGAAGGTTGCGACAATCCGAGCCATGGCTCCCGAGTCAGACGGGAATATTTCGCATGTTGTGCTGTGTTTTGACGAAGACTTGCGGGCAACAACTTTTCGTATGACCGAATTACCCGAGCGCCCGGTTTCGCCATTTCAGTTCCGGTCGGAGTCTCCGAAGCCGGCGGCGTCCTACCGGTCTCGCATGTCTGAATTGAGCATTCATAGCGTTAACGATCAAGTGAGCATACTGCGTTCGGTTCGTGACGATGCATTCGCAGCATTTGCTACGAGCAAGCAGGTCGTGGAGGTAGGCCGCAAGTACGGAGACGTCGGGAGACGGAGGAGCACTGGGGGCTAGGATGGCTGCTTTGAAGGAATGTCCGTGCGCGGGCTTCGATGGCGGCTGTATTGCAATGTTTTTAGCTTCTTGAGGGACAGGAGGCTGATCTCGTGTGTGAGGCAGCAATCAAGGTGAGCAAGGCACCCGTCAGTGCCCACCACAGAGTGAGCCACTCATTGTACCAAACTCCTACGACCGACCTGCATTGGGTAGTGCGGAAGATGGGAGTAAGCACGAAGGCAGCTGACAAGGTTACAAATACAATAGTCTTTGCTTCACAGTCGCAGACTAGGTCCTGCTTCCATCTGCACCCAAGACCCATCACTCCTCCACTCCCCAGCCCTTGAGTAGTCTCCAGCATGAGTGCCTGTCACATATCCAAACCGGAAGTACTCTGCCAACGGAAGATCGCCTACGTCCCGGTCTTCGAGAAGTGTATGTCGGTTCCAAGTCCAGGTGAGATTGCCATTGCCAATGTCGTCTCCTGGGCCGCGAAAGCGCTCCACGTCGTTCACCAGCGCCGAAATGCCGTAGTATGTCACTGCCGTCTTCGGGTCATAGATTGGTAAGTGTCCGAGACTGAAAGTGATGTTGTTCACCCCGGCAGTCAAGACAGCGACGTCCGGCAGAATGCTTCCCTGCTGGCCATCCTGTAGTAACTCGCCAGGCGTTTGGAGGATGCTCGCGAAACCCCATCGTGCCACGCCGCTGATGAAGAGCCCGACCAGGAGGCCTTGATATACCAGCGAGGGTCGGTTCTGTAAGCTGGTGCCAGGTAAGAGTAGGAGCGCGAGGATGTAATGGTGTATGCGTAATTCGAGACCTGGTATTGCGATAGCGCAAAAAATGCCGAGCGCAAGCAAGCTGTACAACAGCACATATTTGGCTAGTCTTCCTTCCACCCAGAATGCCCAGGCTTGGCCGATAGCTATGCCGCTTATTATGAGCACGATTGCGACAAGGGTGGGGATTGCGCCAGGTTGTGCAATGATGTCGTGAGGCGTCAATCGTTGAATCGGTAGCTTGTCGAAAGTGTAGTTGTTGAGGGCGCCGATCCAAGCAGGACCAAGCCAGAGCACAGTCTTCTCTACTTGAGCTGTTAGGCCGCGTAGACTGCGCAAGACAACGTAGCGGTATATAACCCATGCGGCAAATGTGGCGGGTAGAAACCGGCCAGCCGCTATTCCGACCAGTTGGTACATGTTGGGCAGAGAGTCTGCGTTGAGCGTTGGTGGGTCCGAGACCAGAGCAACATGAAAGAACAGCCCCGTGAAGTTAGTCCAGAAGAAAACGGTAGGACTCGTCGTAAAGAGGCTTAGTGCGACAGTAGAGAATACCGAGACAACGAGGCCTGGCCAGCGAAGATCCTTACAAGCTGTCTTCGAGCCTGCTTTGAACCCGAACGACTTGGGAAAGTAGCTGTCGAAACCGATGCTGTTTATCCCAGACCGGTCTGAGCTGGTGAAAGACGAACGTTCTCCAGTGAGCGTTAGCACGCCACAGCCGCCCTCGACGTCCTGCAGGAGTCCGGCGTGTATAGCGGAAGCGCAGATGAAGCTGTCGGCGCGATAGATAGCATCCGCTACAACATCTCCATCGTATGGTGATTTGGGCCCAGACTGTTGTTCAATTGTCGGACCACCAATGACAAGGGGTTGGTAGACAATCTCTTGGTCCCCTACGGCATACGGGTTGAGGACTTGCGTGCCGAGACAGTCTGCCGGACATCTGAAGGCAAAACTGGCGTTGGCGAAGGGTTGGCAAAGATACCCGTCCAGACCGCAGTTGCCTTCCTTCCAATACCGTGCCGCGCAGCTGAGGTACACGGGAGGATCGTAGCCCGGTACTGGCGGCAACGACCGACTTTGACGCACGACGAAAGTGATGATTAGGAGCCAGAAAAGGTAAAGCGGTACCAACATAGCCAAGCGGTGGATTGTCTTGGGCGCATAGCGTTCGAGCCAGGCAACGGGTAGGTGCTGGATGCTCGGCAGAATCGGCGTGATGCGGTATTGGCGCGGCGCCTGTGTGCTGGAGGCGAGCATCCACTCAGTCATCGCCTTGACGACTTCATCTACTCGCCACGGTCTTCGGCAGGCGCGGCGGACCCGCCGCCAGGACTCATTCAAACGCTCCTCCGAGCGGCGCAGCGAGTCGCGCTGAGGCGCGTCCTCTCTGGAGTAGTCGCTATCATCTTCCCCGTCCTCAAGATCTCCCAATAGCCTTCCTCTTTGACTCCATAGTTCCAATGCATGAGCTCCTGTCACCGCATCCGCTCGCTGCCCCTGTGTGCCCATCCCAGTATAAGTGTCCACATGTGTTGGGAGGTTCGATCGAAGGTCGAACGCGCGGCTTCAGCGAACGGCCGTTGAGCTGGCGTGCTGTGGTCTTGGACACGCGTGCAAGACAGATGAGGCGTATATTCATCCATGGAGACTGGCTTGAAGGACATGTGGTATGTGGCACCTGGATAAGGCTGTCGAACGCCACGAACGCTCGCTTCAAAACGGCCACATGATCGAGGGTTGTTGAAATAGACATTGAATAAAGTTTAGGGTTCCATTAAGCATTTGGCGCTAATGACACGAAATAAAACAGTAATCTGCATATACAAAACTCGGAAGGCTCATCAATCCCCAACGAGACACTGGAGTTGCTAGACCAGCGGTACTCAACAGCCTTATGGTGGCGGGGAGAGGGATATGCCGCACCCAGTGGCACGGAGGAGAGTGCGATGGCCACGCTGAAGCAGTCTACCCGCCCTGGGGCACCCTTTATATGCGTAACAACAAAACGACGTCGGTCTCAGACCCCGCGTGACCACGGATTCGCTCACGACTGCCACCAACCTCCACCAATAATTAAGCTCTTCCTGCCCTCGCCACTTTTGACCGGACCTTTCAATCCACCGACGTCCATGGGCTGAAGCGGCCATTTTCGGCCGCTCTCTCATCCTTCCTTCCCGTTCATCCTTACCTGACTGGGAAGCATCACTCGAAGCTCCACCATACCCACCACATATCGAAGATGACTCAACGTACTGGGGTATCCGCAATGATGACTCACCCATGGGTTGCCGTTCGAATGTCTACGGATGCCTCTTGCATTCTGGCACCCGATCGTGGTACACTCGGTCGCTTTCCTGCTCAGGTGAACCATCCTATCCGTGTATGCAAGGGAGAATGCAGGCTCCTCGACACGTACGCCCGCTGCAGAAGATGGACTTGACTTTCGGGTCTGCATTGACGACCGCCTTGCTTGTGCAGTGGTCTCAAACTACATTGAGCCATGTTTGTGTTGAACGCGGCTTGAGTGACCTGATGTGGTGGACTGGGGCATAGGCTGGGCGATTGCGTTTAGTATGATGTTGAGACCTAGCCTTGCGAGTGGTGGAAGTTGGATGTCTGGAAGGCTAAGGTAGAGATGTGGCGGCTTGACTGCAGAAGGAAGATGAGGTACGGAACAGTGGAGGGAATCCTGCTGGTTCACCGAGCGTATTCCAGCAATACTCGGTTGAACTGGGTGAGAAGCATATTGCGTTCACTGTGTCTGCGATAGCGATTCCAACGCTGTCTAATGTATTGCTGTAGGAGAGGAATCAGACACCCGCGCTTTGTTGTAGGTGTTTGTTCGGGTAGCGCAGTATCGCCAACACAAGTAGCGCGGCGAGCGCCTTGGCATATCTGTAACAATAGAGACCAGGGGGTTTGGAGCAATCATTGCGGAGATGTGCTGGAAGTGGGGGGCAGATACGTGCATATGCGTTAGGTCGTCCCTAAAGCGGACGTTAAAGGGTGTTCAGGGTTTGCCAAGAGTTTTACCAGCGTCCCCGAGGCAAGCATTATGCCTAGGGATATGGAGGAGTAGTGTGCGCATTGCGAGCGACCAAGTCCAGCATGTGTCGGAGAGGAAATCCTGGGGCACGTGGGAGGGGGCGTCTCGGCGGCAGCTAGCGGGTGTCAAATATTTGCCAAGCCTTTTACCAGCGTCTCCGAGGCATGAATTTCCATTGCCAGCGATGGGGAGCGCATTGTTGACGAAGAACGAGCGTTTCTCGGAGACGTAAGCCAGGAGGCACGTGAGAGGCGGCGCGTCGGCGGGCGCTAGCGGCTGTTCAATTTTTGCCAAGAACTTTGTTCGCATCTCCGCTGTCTCGCTCGGCTCGACAGCCGGAGACTTCGTCCTCTCGAGCTTCACGGAGACTCGAGCAGCCTCGGAGATGAGTTGCGCGGTCTTGGCATTTTCATGACAGCCGTTAGCGCCCGCTTGCTGACATCCAGTAATGTCATCGTTCTCGGTCTTCGGGCTCCGCGAGCCTGCCCTTCCCGGATGTCGTGTCGTGTCGTGTCGTGTCGTGTGAGAGGGCGCGCGGAGATAAATCGGTCTTAGACAAGCTGCTCAATTGTTCATGTTACATCGTGTCTTCTGTTGCCGCTTTCGACCTCCACCAAAACCGAGAGCCGCACGGCAATTCCCAGTGCTTGCGGCAGCCTTCCGATCGTGCTTCCTCGAGTGCTACCGTTCCGCGAGCTTCTCAAGCTACCGATGCGGTCTCCAGCGTTGGGCAGCCGTCTCAGCCCGGAAAGGCGACGCTCCTCCTTCGTGCGTTACTTGACGTCCCGGAATTCCACATCGGGCGCCGTTCGTGCGAGATCGAGATATGCCACTTATTCGCGACAGCCGACATCCATGTCCCTGACTGCAGGCACAAGTTCACCGCCGACCCCTACGAAGTCTCGCCAGTGCTGCGCGCTTTACTCTTGAGATATAAGGCTGCTCAAAGGCAATCCAATACCAGCCCCACTACCTCCTCAAACCCTTGCCTTCCCATCTCTCCAACCCCTTGTAACCCAAGCCCCAGCACCAGCAATCTCTCCTCGCTCGGCCGCTTCATGAGCACAGCACTTCCGATCATAGTCGCAAGAGTCTGGCCCACAATCTCATCTTCCCGCTTCGTGCCACCTAGTAAAGTTGTGGCTGTCAGATCGCTCCTTGGCAGTAAGTCCACATCGCCGTCATCCTCGTCTAAGTTGGAATGCGAATAGTTGGTGTTACGTCCCATAGGATTGACAGTCTCTGACGACGAGGCGCCGGCGAGCGGGACATGTATCCAATGCGAGAAACTTCGATCGCCTTGTGAGATGGTCATCAAGAGGCGATCCGTGAAGGATATGCGGTTGATGGTTGTGAGAGTGTTGTTCGCGTAGCCACTGGTGGTCTTGGAAGGTGCTGGGAAGGGGGTGGGTTCGACGGTATATGCTGGTGTGGAGGTGGCGGTGGTGGTGGCCATCATGAATGTTACGGAACAGTAGGTAGCTGGACTGCTAGTATACCCGATCTGCGATATGTACGCTTTGGAAGCAAGCCTGGAAGGGAGAGACCTATCGCTAACAGAGTTAAGGTCAAGGTTCGGTCCGCCCCCGCATCCGCCCAGTGACGCAACAGAATGAGTGCGGAAACTTTTGGCGCGCACGAACTTCCTCCCCAAAGCCATGGCGAAATACGTTCCCCGCGAGCGCAAGCACAAGCGGCTTGCAAAGCGCTCGCAGACTCAGGTGCAGGCCTCAGCACAACCAGCGCCCGACGAGATCATCCCAGAAAGCAAGACTGAGCGAGAGACCAGACGGACCAAGATCGCCGAAGAAGTCCGCTCACAGCAGCCCTTGTCGAAGGTGTCAAGCAAGAAGCGGAAACGGCTCGACAAGTACGTTGATACCAAGCTACGGAAAGAAGAAAACTTGGACCTGCTCAAGAAGCTCGCGGCGCATAAAGTAGATACGAGTCTACTGCAGAGTTCGAAGAAGCTTGGGCGTGTCTTGGAAACCAAGCGGGAGCGGTTCAGTAGGGCGCTGAGGGAGAAGCAGGCCGGGATTGATGATGGTAGGCACGATGATGTGTTGTATGAGAGGAGGCGGGAAATGCCGCCTGTGGGAGAGGACGAGGATGGGGATGGATCTGAGGACGAGGATGATGAGGTGTCCGCGATAGCACCGACCGCGGTTGAGCCTAAAGCTGCGCTTGGATTCGGGAGCGGATTGAAGCGACCGCTGGACACCGACGGCTCTGGACAGCCTGTGATCAAGAAGCGGAAGCGCCGGCGGAAGGTTGTTCTTCGTTCTCCTGCATCACCAAAGTACTCTGAGGATGATGAAGATTCGGCGGAAGGCACGTACGATGACCGAGATCTCGACGAGAGTGACGATGAGGATGAGTGGCATGGCTTCGGCTCGGACGCAGAGGTTGAAAGACAAGACAAGACCAAAGCCCTCTCGGGGAATGCGATTGACCCAGACGAACGGGTTGAGGGCTCCAGCGCATCGGAAGACGAGGTCGATAGCGAACAAGATGAGGACAGCTCTGCCGAAGAGGACGTAGACGAGGAGACAGACTCCGAATCCGCGCCCTCCGCAGGCTCAGACCGGAAAGAGCGTGTTTCAGCCTTCAAGCAATGGGCAAACACGCAACGTAATACCGCGCTGGACTTCACGCCGTCTGCCCTGCCCACCGAATCTGCTACCGTCAAAGCCAATTTCAAACCTAGGCAACCGTCTCCAGACCCCGACGTTCCTGCCCTCAATGAAAAGGAAGCAACCTTCTCCCTCACGAACGGAGAACGATCATCCAGACCCTCCGCCGCCATCACGATCCCGCGGTCAGAGGAGATCCAAGTCGCAAGACTGGACTTGCCGGTGGTGCAAGAAGAACAGAGAATCATGGAGGCCATCCATGGGAACCCCATAGTGATTGTCTGCGGCGCCACGGGCTCGGGCAAGACGACGCAGGTCCCGCAGATGATGTTCGAGAGTGGGTACGGATCTCACATCGGCATGCAAAGCAAGTCGTCAGCTGGGCCGGGACCGCAAAGCAAGGGCATGATAGGCGTCACGCAGCCGCGGAGGGTGGCGGCTACATCTGTCGCTGAGCGCGTCGCTACCGAACTTGGCCCTGCTTACCGCAATAGAGTGGCGCATCAAGTCCGATACGACACTAACGTGAGCCGGGACACGGCCATCAAATTCATGACGGACGGCATTCTGCTCCGCGACATCAGCCAGGATTTCTTGCTATCAAGGTATAGCGCGATTGTGATCGATGAGGCGCATGAGAGGAGCGTGAACACGGATATTCTCATCGGTATGCTCTCCCGGATTGTCCCACTTCGCGCGGAGCTGGCGAGGGAGGAGCCGGAGAAGCATTACCCGCTTAAGTTGATCATCATGAGCGCTACTCTGCGTGTGGCCGATTTTGTCGAGAACAGGCGGCTTTTCCGGGATGGGCCGCCACCGATCGTGGAGGCAGAAGGGAGACAGTACCCTGTTACTGTGCACTTCAGTCGAAGGACGCAGAGGGAGTATGCTGCCGAGACTGTTGAGAAGGTAGCGAGGGGGCATCGGAAATTGCCACCGGGCGGGATCTTGGTGTTTTTGACCAGTCAGAGTGAGATCCAGGATGTTGCGAAGACGTTGAGGGCAAGACTGGGGAGCG